>SWBJ01000459.1:0-34883 GCA_024195555.1 Aureobasidium sp. EXF-12298
AACAGCGTTGGGCAGCTCAGGAAGAGTGTGGCCGAGACCAATCTTGGCAGCAGTGTAGGCGAGAGGGTAACCGGTAGCCTTGGAGGCAAGAGCAGACGAACGAGAGAGACGGGCGTTGACCTCAATGACTCTGTAATCGAGACCATCGGGCTGGAGAGCGTATTGGACGTTACATTCACCAACGACACCAAGATGGCGGACAATCTTGATGGCGGCGGTACGGAGCATGTGGTATTCCTCATCGCTGAAGGTTTGACTGGGCGAGACAACGATACTGTCACCGGTGTGGACACCGAGAGGGTCGAAGTTCTCCATGTTGCAGACGGTGATACAGTTGTCGGAAGCGTCGCGAACGACCTCGTACTCGGCCTCCTTCCAGCCCTTGAGCGATTTCTCGACCAAGATCTGGGGAGACAGAGTGAGGGAACGGGCAGACAGGTTACGGAGCTCCTCGGGGTCGTTGGCGAAACCAGAACCAAGACCACCAAGGGCGTAGGCAGCACGGACGATGATGGGGTAGCCGACCTTCTCAGCGGCATCGAGAGCCTCATCAATGGTGCTGACAGCGATACTTTCAGCGATAGGGATATCAATCTCCTTGAGAGCCTTGGCGAACAAGTCTCTGTCTTCACTGGTCTTCAGGGTCTGAATGCTGGTACCCAAGACTCTGACGTTGTAGCGGTCGAAGATGCCCATTTCGTCCATCTTGACACCCAAGTTGAGGGCAGTCTGGCCACCGAAAGAAAGGAAGATACCATCAGGGCGTTCCTTCTCGATAACGTAGGTAACGTATTCGGGGGTGACGGGGAGGTAGTAGATTTCATCAGCAAGAGCGTGCGATGTCTGGATGGTAGCAATGTTGGGGTTGATGAGGACGGAGTGGATGCCGGCCTCTCTGAGAGCCTTGAGTGCCTGGGATCCTATTGCGTTGTCAGTCTCGGTCTTTTTCTCTCTAGGCTTCAAAGTTGCACATACCAGAGTAATCGAACTCTCCTGCCTGTCCAATGGCGAGACCACCACTGCCAATGACCAAGACCTTCTTGACATCAATCAGGTCCTGACCACCAGCAATGGCTCCGCTATCAAGATAAGCCTTTGCGCTGGGGGCAACCTGGGCAGTGCTGGTTGCGTTGCGGATTTGCTGGAAGCGGTTGATAGATCTTTTGGGTGTGCGAACAGCACGGGGGTTGCTAGTAGCAAAGCTCGACTGGGTCGTCAGGGTACGAGCAGCCAGTCTGGCGGACATGGGCTGTTGGTTCTGGCGAAGCAGGTTCGAGGCTGTCTGGCGGGCCAGACGCCTGGAGAAAGCCATGGCTAGGGTTGGTATAGGATAAAAGTAGGTGATTTATATAGATAACAGGCCGAGTTCAGTTGACGTTGGCCTTCCACAGGTGGTCGCTAATGTAGTCTGGATTTCTGTCAATTTCTCTTCAGCAGCTCGGTCCCAGAGCACCGACTTGCAACGCTCGTGCAGAGCTTCGAGGTAGGAGCAAGAGAATGGCGTACCTTGGGTTGTGGTGGTGGAGGGCGCAGTCCGCATAAGGGCGAATCGCTTGCCAATGGCAGATGGGTGAGTTGAGACTGATTGCTCAAGATACGAGAGTGTGACAAGAGAGGAACGGTCAGAGAGCAGCGACGTCGAGTTATTTTTCACATCGGCCATGCACGGCTCTCGCTCGCTCAAGATAAGGAGCACAGCTTATCGCACGAGGAGCTCAAAATGCTGATTTGCAATATTCCCGGCTCGCTGCCACGTCTGCTATACTATGGAGACCCCACCGATCATCTCCGACCCAACAATTTTGCAACTCGCGTGTATCGGTGCTCAGCTCTATCCATCTGCTCTATTCCAACCTCAAGGCATCCTTGACCGGAGAAGCACCTCTTTTTGAATCTAATCAATCACTATGCTTCTTCGTGCTATCGACTTTTATTCACAGTCACTCTGTCCAGGTCCAATGCCAACCAACGCATTGTCGCGGCTTATGCGCAGATCAAGCTGTATCCCTGCCACTTCTTTTTTTGCTGGGGAACCATCCCCGAGACCGGCGTGGATCCTCACTTTGACTCATCGCAAAACTTCAATGCATCGTGACTCAATCCCAAAGACTGCCAAGGAGAGCGGTATGCCGATCATTGTGAGAATACAATATGTCATATAAACCTATCAACAAAAGTGGTATAGAAAATCCTAAATGTCCTGACCAACCCCAATCCCTTATGCAATAGAAGCAAATGCACGCTTTTTAGTACCTCTCTCTAGCTTCTCCTCTTGTTCTTCTGGCTCGTCGTCCATGCCATGCACCTGTGCCTCCTTGATCTCTCTGCCCATGAGACCCAGAGCGGCCATGTTGAAGCCCAGCATGTTCTTCTCTTCCTTGACAAACTGTCCGTATGCTTCGAGCACTTCGCTCAAGACATCCTTGAGTTGCTTGCTAGCCACAATCTGTGAGTTGTGTGTTTGTAGCAAGAAGTAGAAGACACGCCATGCTAGTTGTGGTTGCATGCGGCGCTGTATGAACACTGAAACAAACATGAAAAGGACAGGAAGGGTCGAGAACGGCACAACCATGAGAGCATCGTTGAGAGATGCATTCGGGATCCTGCGAATGGTTTGCAAGACGTGTTGCTCAGCACTCAAGTTGCCGTAGGTGAAAACCGGGTTTCGTTGCGGCGGGGCAAGGTTTGGTTTCGTTGCCTTTTCAGCCTCCCATGCCTGTACAACTTGGTAATCTGCGTAACCAAGCTCGAGAGCTTCCAATATACGTTCACCGTATGTCAAGGTAGCTATCGTCTGCTTGGATGCAGCAGCGACATCATCCTCAGCACCCTCGTCATCATCGGCGTGGTCTTTGTCGAGTTGAGTGGCTAGCGTTGACTCGTACATCTGTTCGAGTTCCTTCTCTCTCTCTTCTTCCAGAAAGATGAGATCATCTGTAACATCCCAGACACGGATACTCTTGTCGTGACTCGCTGTGATGACCTTCTCGCCAGTCCTGCTGACGACCATGGCCCACACTTCTCCGTGATGACCCTCCAACTTCTGAATTTGCTCAAACTTGTCACCATCCCAAGTCTTTACGACTGAGTCCTTACTGGCACTGAAGAAGAGATGTTGCTCCTCCTTCTCGACAGGGTGAGGAATGAACAAGACTTGCATGACACTGTCTTGATGAGCGAAGAAGGCTTTGTGGCAATCACCAAAGTCCAGACCCCAGATACGAACGTTCTTGTCCGCACTGCAAGTGGCGATGAGTTTGCTGTCTGATGAGATGGAAATGTTGAGGACGGGGAGCTTGTGGCCGTAGAGAGTGAGGAAGAGTTTGAGGGTATCAACAAAGAAGACCTTGACAGTGTTGTCGAGCGTTGAGAGGGCGAGGAGGCGGGAGTCGGGAGAAAAGCATACACTGAGAACATCGTCTGCAACCTTGAGGACGCGAGTCTGAGTGAGCTTCAGTTTGGGTGTTGTTCTTCGGGTACCGGGAATCTCCTCCTGCACAATGTCGAACTTCCAGAATTTAGCAGCCTTATCGGCACCTCCAGTCACGACTGAGGTTCCGTCAGGATGAACTTGAAGAGTCCACACAGCACCGTCATGTGCCTGGAATTTGTCGATCAAGGCAGAAGAGGCAATGTCGTACAGTTCGAGTTCTCCAGTCTTTGTTCCCACCAAGACGATCTTGTCACCAGGAAGGAATGTGCAGCAAAGCGATTGGCCACACTCGAGTGTTCTGAGACAGCTCTGAGTCTTGACGTTCCAGATCTTGAGGAGCCCAGCGGATGCAGATGCGAGCATGCGGTCGTCAGAGCTCAGAGCCAGAGCACGAATGTCAGTTCTGTGTCCAGGCATGTCAACAGCCAAAGCGCGGTTGTAGTCAGGAGCCTCGGCCGTAGCCTTCTTGGCCTTCTCCCTGCTGGTGATGGTGTAGGACTCGATCTGGTTGTTGGTAGTCGAGCAGACCAGTTCCACGTTCTTGGAAGATCTGCTGGCAGCCCAAGCGGCAGATCGAACCTTTCCACCTGTGCGGACGATGACATACGAGACAAAGACCTCGGAAACATCGGGGGTTGTGTTCTCCTCCTCTTTTTCGGCTTCAGCAACCGAAGCACCTGCAGCAGCGGCCTTTTCTCTTCTTCTCTTTCTCTTTCTGGCCAAGCTCTTTTGCACCTCCTCGTCAGATCTGATGCGCCAAATCTCAACAGCCTTCTCGGAACCATGAACGGCAATGTATTCGCCCTTGGGATGGAAGGCGACGCTCAATGTTCGGTCCTTGCTCTGGCGCAAGAGAATGCCCTGTGTGGTAAGGGAGTTCGACTGCTTTGCCTCGGCGATGTTTGCACCAAATTCGGCCAGACTGTCCAGATCGAGCGACCAGACCTTGAGCTCACCGTCGTTACCAGCAGTGATGCAGCCCATACCATCCGGAGAGACACCAAGAGCCCAGCACTCGCCGTTTGTCTGGGCGACATGTGTTTCGATACAGTGTGGAGTTGAGAGGTCCCAAATCTTGATCAGAGCATCCTTGCTGGTGGAGAGCAGGTACTTTTCCTCGAATTCTTCGGGCTCGCCTGAAGCGATGACATCGACAGCCTCGTCTGTGTGGGGAGATTGGCGACCGGAAGGTCTCGTGCGAATGAAGTGCAGGCCAGTGATTTGATCCTTGTGTCCTCGGAGACGGAACTCTGCAGATTCGGAGAGCAGGTTCCAGATGATGATGTCGGTGTCCTTTGAACCACTGGCAAGTCTTGCGCCTTCTGAGTCGAATATCAGGTGAGTGATGGTGGAGCGGTGGCCATTGAAGCTCATAATGGGGTTGTTGGACAGGGCATCCCAGACTCTGATGCTTCCATCCTGGTATCCGACGGCGAACAGATCGGGCTGAGCAGAGCACTGGGCAATGGCCGAGACCTGAGACTTGCAATCGACATCGTGCCAGCGACTCAGCAGCTCGCCCTTCTTGACGTCCCAAGCTAGGACATGTTCATTGGCGCCGACGTAGGCTCTGCCGGCACCAGTGTTGCGCGAGGACGACGAGACGAGATTATCGGGGGTCCAGACGAGGTTGGAAAGGGCAGTGTTGACAAGACCAAAGGTGGCCGACTGCTCGTACTTGCGATATGATTTGACCATGTTGCCGACGACGGCAGCAAAAGACGATTGTCAAGGCAAAAAGTTCTTGAATCTCGAAAAAGTTGGCTGGTCCAAGCGTGTTGCGGCCAAGAAAGTGTGGGGAAGACTTGTTCAGGACCTCGCATGACGATCCCGTAGGGCTGCGCGGCCGCCAGTCGACTGTCCCAAGCCATTTGCACCCTGCTGCTGCCGCCTATACCAACTCTGCCCCACCGCACGTCGTCTCTGTACCTCTGTCCTGTCGAGTCGCCGCCGCCATGTTGTTGCTCGACTACCAAAATGTCCTGATTGAGTCGCTGCTCAAGGACCGCTTCTCCGGGTAGCTACCCCTCGTCTCCGTCCTGCTCCCACGCGTCCCAGACCTCCCGACTGACCTCTTGTCTCTACAGCGCTGCCCCCTCTTCAATCGATCAAATTGTCTCCGACTTTGACGGTGTCACCTTCCACATCTCCACCCCTACATCAAAGACAAAGATCCTCATCTCCATCAACATCAAATGCTACAAGGAGCTCGTCCAATATGGCGCCGAGCAGGTCCTCGAGCGTGAATATCAGGGCTATATTGTTCAGCCCGAATCTGGCTACGACTTCTCCGTTGAGATTGATCTCGAGAACCTCCCCGCCGACCAAGAAGCCCGTACCGATCTCATCTCCCGCCTCAGTCTGCTAAAGCGCAATGCCATGGCTGCTCCCTTCGAGCAGGCCTTTGACGAGTACCAAGCCCTGCACGAAGAGGCCTCCAAATACACCTCCGAATCTGCTCCCCAGGGTGTCCTCGAGGGTGGCCAGGTCAGAGCCATCCACTACCGCGACGAGGAGGCCATCTATGTCAAGGCCAGTCACGACCGTGTCACCGTCATCTTCAGCACAATCTTCCGCGAGGAGACGGACCGCATCTTTGGCAAGGTCTTCCTGCAAGAGTTTGTAGACGCCCGTCGTAGAGCCATCCAGAACGCCCCACAAGTTCTCTTCCGTCACGACCCGCCTCTGGAACTGCAGGGCATGGCTGGTCTGCCTCCCTCAGGCATCGCTGACGTCGGTTACGTTACTTTTGTTCTCTTCCCTCGTCACCTCCAGCCCGGAAGAAGATACGAGGTCATCTCCCACATTCAAACTTTCCGCGACTACTTCCACTACCACATCAAGGCCTCAAAAGCTTACATCCACTCGAGAATGCGCAGACGAACTGCAGATTTCCTCCAGGGTGAGACGTCTGCTCTTACCGTTTCTGTTTTCGTGCTAACAATCAAACAGTCCTTCGTCGCGCAAGACCAGAGGCCGAGGAGAAGGAGCGCAAGACAGCCAGTGGCAGGACCTTCAGGGTCCAGGCGTAGATATATACCCTGTCCATACATCAAAACAGCAGAAACGATACACTTCAATGACCCTATCACTCTACCTATCACTTTTAGAGCACATATCCGGTACAGATCTGTTCAAAGTGCCGCTACTGTTGCTCTTTCATAAAGTGCACTATTTTATGCTTCAAAATCGGTATCGCTGGCGGGACGACCCTGCTCATGATGGATCTGATAACTATAATATGTTATATCTCGTTCAATAGCGATGGAGACGTATCGTCACCCGGCGTATGGGTACCTTGTGTGCTTTGAAATATTTTACCGGGGGTCAAGTCTTAATGGGCATTGTCGTTGCCGTGTCCGTATTTCCATAATGATCATGTTGCAAGAATTGTCTCGATCAGTTGAAACATCATTCAAAAGCAGGAAACAACCGAGAGCATAACAGATCTACTGTCGTCTCATCAGTCGTCTTCCAGTTTCTAGCAACTTTTTGCAGTTCCGAGTATCCTCTCAAATCGTGGTGCTGCAGCTAGAGCAAGGAAAGTGAAAGCTTGGCGTACGTGATGATCAGGCTCGTGTTCCATGCTTTCACTCTCTCCCAAGCACCTGATACTTGAGTTGCATGCGACTCGGATATATTCACGACCACACGGCGCTCAGTCTCTCAACTTTCACACTCACTCTTTCCACCTGCAAAACCTCGGCACCTACAGCTTGCGTTTCACACTGCCAACCCGCCAACGTGTTCCAGAGCTTAACTGATTACCCCGCCTGTTCGCGCGCATCGCTACATTCAAGATGCCACCACGCTACTTCAAAAATGACGAGGCCCTCACCAGCAGAGACCCACACAAACAGCTCATAGCTTCACTCACCCGTCTTGTTGTCCAGTATCCGCCTGCTGAAGTACGCGCTGGCGGCGGCATCTACTATGGACCCACCAGCGTCGCCTACCTGTTCCTCATCCTACAACAGTTCTACTCGGACTTGATCATCGAAGGCATCCAACTTGGTACCTGGTCTGCCGCCTACCTCAAACAGTCGCAAGACCACATCAAATCATTCCCTGGTCCTCGCGTTGGCAAATGTGGTATCGCCGACGACATCCTAGCCCTCCTGGCCATCGGAGCCGCCAGCTCAAAAGATGCAGACATGGCAACAGAACTCTGCGACTATGCTGCCGAAGTCCTTGATGAGGACAGCGAAAATGAATGGCTCTACGGAAGAGCAGGATACCTTTACTACCTTCGACTGGTCAAGGCAGCCTTCATCGACGATGCAAAGGTGTCGCACATGATCACAGACACCCAGGACGATGTCGTAGAGGCCATCCTAAAATCACCAAGACCGTGGAAGTGGCACGGAAAGAGCTACGTGGGTGCTGTTCACGGCCTAATTGGCATCATCACTCAAGTCACTCTTACGGATCCTGAGCGCTACGCAAGAGCCGTCGAGGCCGATCTGTCCGTTCTGTTGACCTACCAATACGACACCGGTAACTGGCCCAGCAGTCTTCCACCAGGAAGGGACAAGCTAGTCCAGGTGTGCCACGGTGCTCCAGGCGTGGTCAACTCTCTACAGTCAATCAGGGAACACTTCCCCAAGCTTCAAAGCAGGATCGACGTCGCAGTTCGTAAGGGTAGAGAATGCATCTTGGACCGCGGTCTCATCACAAAAGAGCCATGCTTGTGTCACGGTATCTCGGGCAATGCACTTGCGCTGGACGACGAGCACTGCCAACACTTTCTTACCTACACCACGGGCCATGAAATGAAGGGGCTGGAGAAAGATGGCTTGGTCGAAAAGTCGGACAACCCAGAGGGGCTGTGGTGCGGAGAGGCAGGGCGTGCATGGGCGTGGGCGGTCATGGACAAGGGGCTGCCAAAGAGGCTGCTTGGCTACAACGACATCTGAGAGATGGTGATTGACGACCAGCAAGCACGAAGATGTTTCGGAGGGAAGGTTGGGACGCGTGTGACAACGGCAGCGGACAATTGCACACAAACACAGCGACCAAGGATGCAAGCACAACGCACGAGATGCAGGGCTGCAGGGGGCCTTGACTAGTGTTTTACGACATAACGAATGATGCATGACAGAGGCAGGGAAGAAGGCTGGAGCTTTGAGCAAGGCATACCGGGATGGAGTTTGAAGATCAAACAGAGAGTGTTGGTTGCTGAATATATACTCCATAGCACAAAGCAAGACACAGCGATGACAAAAATTATCAATCCGACGTGTTTATCCAGGGACATGTTTCATCTCATTGACCAACGTGATTTGGCGCCTCGGCAACGCACAGGCCTGAGCCCCTGGTAAGGATAGAGATAGCTCTCTCATGTCTGAGCGACTAGTATAAACAACTATAGAAATGCAAAGTTTTTTGCAGAACATAATGGTATCCAAGGAGAGAGGTCGTCATAAGGTATTTCAATGGCTATACCTGAGTATAAATTACTATAGAAATGCACCATACTTTCGAGAAACACAGTAGTGTCCATCGAGATGTGATATATCATGGGCTCTCCTTGGACACATCTCCAATCTAGCAACCATTGTGCATTTAGATAGTGAGTACCGTAGATGTTATTCTTGTGGGATATCTAGAAACTAAATAGTCCCCCTGAGCGTTTAGCTCCTGTCTTCTCAACCGCATCGATGAAATCTTTTGCCATCGTGCCTCCACTCAACTCATTGCTGGTCTCCAAGTAGGCCTTTCTGAAGACATTCCAGAGGTTCTGGTCGTTCTTATTACCACCTGGTCTTGGGTAGTAAGGGTCAGTCCACCAGAATCCATCGACCAACTGCTTCAAACCTTGCGAGTTGTGCTCGAATTCTTTACATTGGTTGAATTCGAGGAGCCAGATGGAGAGAGAGCGGTGATCGTAGTCATAATGGTACAGCTTAGCGGCACTATGCGTATCGCAGGCTTCCAACTCCTCCGCAGTCGGGTGACCAGTCATGTTGTTGGAAGGCGACCCGCCCAAGACAAATTCAACATCATTTGCGTCTACGCCAGCAGTCCAGTGCATGACGGCAAGCGCGCGAGCCATGGTGACAGCGTACATCTCGGTGTTGAGCTTGAGGTCTTCCATTCCATTGACGTGCAGAGGGAAATTTCGGAGACGAACCTTTTCACTCTTGCTGGTATCGTTTCTACGTCCGAGGTATAGACGCACCAGACAGTCTTTGTTTTCTGGCTGCTCCAAGAACGCCTCCTTCTGCTTCCTGATTGACTTGGAGCAGAGTGCATCCACTATTGCGGTGCGGACTGGCAAAGGCAAGGGAAAGATTCGCTCAGACAACAGACCGTAGTATGGGACCTTAATATACGCAGGAAAACATCGAGCAAATGTGTCCCAGAAAGTGTTGGACTCAGGAGCAACAAATCCGTAGTAGTCAGGGACATTGATGTCTTGACGAAGACTGCTCGGAATCTTGCGAAATGCTTCTTGGACTCTGTGGTGCACAATGGCATCTTGCCGGAGTTGCTGGACCTTTTCAGGCGATTTGGCGATCTTGATGACTTCTGGGGTGCCTTTGAGTGGAAATATTATTCCGCATTGTCCCTCGCCGATGGAGACGAGGAATCGATAGGTTCTCTTGTCATCGACCGCACGCTGTGCGATCTCTGCCTGTGCTGAAGGTGTGCTGAGGTATGCCTTTGTCGATAGCATGCGGTTGAGCAGGACTTGAGGCGAGGCCTCGTGCTCTTCTGCCCATATAAAAGCATACATGTTAGAAGCTCTACAGTTATCAAGGACGAGTCTTTTCATCGACTCTGTAAGTTCCTCGGTATCTCTTTGATCAGTACGACGATTCATTTTGGCGGAGCACTTCTGTGTTATGTTTAAAGTAGGACTGTAAAGGGAAAAAGAGAGGTAAAATCAGAAGATGACTTTAAGTAGTATACCGATAAAGATGAGTCAGTCAGTATTGTCTGTTCCGAGCAAGTTAAAGAGACTCATCGTGACAGATACAAGTCATCAGAAAGCGCAAACTTGCTCACCCCTTCATCTTTATGTCGCATAGACAGCTGTAAAGATGCACAATACTTTCGAGAATCAGGGCAGATTCCATAGAGAAGCGACGAATGCACGGCTTTCCTTGGATCCATCTCTGATCTTGAAGTTACCATGCCTTTTTATAGCGTTTACTCCGTAGACCTTCGTAGGTGGGAGATAAGAGATGGAGACTCGTACCCTACTCCCCTATCCTTCTCCTACGGATACGGAGTTTAATGCTGTAAAAAGGCACAATAACTTCCAGAAGATAGGCAGATCCAAAGAAGGTCGACGATATTGCGACTCTCGGTGGATGCGTTCTGGTTGCCGGCAGTATTGTGCGTAGCTGTCTGTGTGACATATCTTTGCACACGGGAAAGACACAAAATGCTGCCCAGAATTTTAATTCGACGTGGACAAAGAGGTGGATAGGTTGTCGCAATATACAACACCTGACTGCTACTGTAGTCAGGCTTGCAACCTCTACAATCGCTGTGTCGGTGGCCTTGATTAGCTTTTTACGACGTAATGAATGATGCGTGGCAGGAAGAAGGCTGGAGCTTAAGCAAGGCATGCAGGGACGGGCTTAAGGATCAAACAGACAGCCACGTCAACATGGTAGTTGCTGGGGGTATACAGCACAAAACATCAGAGCGGTGACGAGGTCGATGTGTATTAATTCGACGTGTTTACACCCCGGGCACGCGTTTGCGAAACATCATTTCCTGGTCCAACGTGATTTGACGCTACGGCAACGCACGGGCACTTTGTCGTATCGGACGGACTCCCTGAGGATCCAGTTTGAAGTTTGGCGTTGGTTGGGGGGCAGCGCATTCCACGCTCGTCCACCAGCTTTGTCTCAGTTCTCTCTCCCTGACGACGACCCCCGAGACCGACCAGTGCGATACCACGGGCGCAATCCATACTCACCACACAGTTTCCAACTGCAGTCATTCTTTCAACCTTTTCCTTAATCACCACTCTGTCGCTATCCGTTACACGCACCACCCATTGACCCTTCAAGCCACCGACGAGATCGACAAAACGTGACTCGCACTTGCATCCTGGTCCACGCCCGCCGCATACCAACCTTCGACAACTATTCGACTACCCACTCTTCCATACAGGAACACAATACTCATTATTTCGCCAATCTGCGCCCGCTCGTCCGCCGCCGACGTCCTCGACACAGCGACGGAGAGCTGCGCACAAGATGAGATCGTCAACATGCTTGTCGTCGCGCCCTCTCGCCCTTGGCTCAGTCTTCACTATTCTTCTCTCTTCCGCCTCCGCTCGTAATTTCACTTCTGCCCCGTCACCAAACATTGACCTCTCTGGTCTCGGCCGTGTTGCTCTGGCTGGCGATTTCGACTCAATATCTCTTTACACCTACCAGGGACAAACGCAAAATGCAAACTTCGCCAATGGCAGCCAATATCTGTTTTCACAATACCCCGATGGCTCTTTCCAAGGCCTGGCCCTCGCCGATGCCTTCATCACTACCATGTGCCCGTTCGTTAGCAATGGTGCTTTGCAAGGCATCGTCGTCGGAGGAAACTTCACCAGTCTCGGCGGTGTCCCCGCTCAAGGCATCGCTCTATGGAACCCAAACACCACCAGCATCACCCCTTTGAATGGCCTTTCTGGTTCCGTGTCGGCTGTATACTGTGATGACGAGTCTTCAAGAGTCTACGTCGGAGGGACCTTCACTGGTGGCAACTCGACGAATGCCATTGCCTGGTCTTCTGGATGGACAAACCTTCCCTTCGCTGGTTTCAATGGCCCCGTAACTTCCATCACCAAGAGCTCCAACGGTTCCATCATCTTTGGCGGATCTTTCGATGGTCTAGGCAACACAACCACTCCCACAAACAAGGACGTCCAGGTCATCAATCTTTCCGCCGGAAACATTACCTCTGGCGCCTCAACCTCAACCTCTGGCTTCAGTGACCCTCGCAATATCATCTGCCAGACTGGCGACGACAGTGCCGGAAACGCCTGGCTCCTTGAGGACAACACTCCTGGCTTCTGGAGAGATTCGTTTGGCTTCGGCTTCAACCCGACCAAACTGCGTTTGTACAACACCAACCAGGATGGCCGTGGAACCAAGACCTGGCGCTTTACCGCTTTCCCAATCAATGGAATCATGAACTTCACCTACACGGACGAGAGCGGCAACTTTGCCTCTTGCACTGCCAACTGCCCTCTGCCTCAAGGCAACACTTCTCACCAGGATTTCCATTTCGTCAACTCTGTTGGTATGAATGACTTCCGTATTGATATCTCTGCTTGGTATGGTGCTGGAGGTGGTTTGAGTGGTATCGAACTGTTCCAGGACGATATTTATGCATTCGCAATCTCCGACTTCAACGAGCCCCGTTGCGACAGTGTCAGTACCACTGGTGCCAACTCGACCGCCACTGGTCCTTGGGTGGAAACTCCCTCTGGGCTTAGCACATCTGATTATCTCACTGCCACATTGAACGGCACCGTTACTACCGAGTCCGCACAGGTCGTCTTCAAGCCTGACATCAAGCAATCTGGAAACTACTCAATCACTCTGTACACCCCGGGCTGTCTTCAGGACGATACTTGCTCCACTCGTGGAGTTGTAAACATTACCGGATCCATGACCACCGAGAAGGGCGCCATCACTACTACATTGTACCAGACCAACTACTACGACAAATACGATCAAATCTACTACGGCTATGTGGATGCTGCATCTGAATCTTTCCGCCCAGAGGTCACCTTGACACCTATCGCTGGCCAGAACACTCCTCTGACTGTTGTTGCACAACGCGTTCGTTTCGAGTTGGTCACCTCAACTGGTGGTCTGAACGGCCTCTATGACTACGATCCGAATGTCGCAACTGTCAACACTGACTTTTCTGCTTCGAAGATCGACTCTGCTGCCATGTCTCTGGACACCGGCGCTAAGATCAACGCTCTTGCTGTCTATAAAGACGTGACATATGTCGCTGGCAATTTCTCAAACGGTGACATCCCCAACATTTTCAGCATCGGGGGCGAGAACGCGACTTCGCTTCCCGGAGGTGGGCTTAACTCTGTGGTGCGCACAATGTATCAAAACGGATCTACCATCTATGTTGGCGGCAACTTTACAGACACTGCAACCGCTCAAACCCCTGGCCTCAGCGGTATTGCTGCTTTCTCAGTCGATGACAACTCATGGAAAGCTCTTGGTGCTGGTGTTAATGGTCCCGTATGGGCAATTGTTCCTCTTCAGCTTAACATCACTGGTGCGGACCAGGAAACTGTCCTCGCTGTGAGCGGTGACTTCACCAGCGTCAACGCTGTCGGTAGCAATGCCACCTACTCTGCTGACGGTTTCGCTGCCTGGGTGCCCTCTCGCAGCAATTGGCTCCACAACCTGGCCAACGCAACTATCGCCTTGAGCGGTGGCTTGCTGGCACAGACCATGGTTGCCGATTATGGCCAACTTCTAGCTGGGTCACTCGTTGCCTCGCAAATTGGTATGAGTGATACGGTGGCCCTCAGTGGCTCTGGTAGACCTTCCCTCTCGCCGCTTGGTATCTCTATCTCTGCTTCGCAGAGTTCTTCTAACAAGCGCAAGAGAGCTACCACCAGTCAAAACGTCACCGGTGTCGCTACTGGTTACTTCTACCTTGACAATAGCAAGAACATGACTATCCTTGGAGGTCATTTCACCGCCAACTCTTCCGCTGGATCCACCATCGACAATCTCCTCATCATTGACAACACCAATGGTCAGAACGTTATCGGTCTTCCTAGCACCATCGATGCGGATTCGACAATTCTTGCTCTCGAAGTTCGTGATACGAGTCTCTTCGCTGGTGGCTCAATTACCGGAACAGTAAAAGGTGACGACATCAACGGTCTCCTTGTCTGGGATCTTGCTACCAACGCGCTCGCCAACAGCCAGCCCGCAGCTCTCGCTGGTAACTCTGTCACTGTCAAAGCTGTTGCAGCCCAGCCTGGTTCTTCCAACGTTTTCGTCGGAGGCAATTTCGAAAATGCAGGTTCTATGTCTTGCCCATCGTTCTGCATGTACGACACTGCAACAGGTCAGTGGATGCCACCTGCATCCGGGCTCAGCGGTACCATAAACACCATGACCTGGAGATCTAACAACCAGTTGATCGTTGGTGGAGATTTCACAACTGGTGGAAACCACACTAAACTGGCTCTATACGATTCCAAGAAGCAGACTTTCACCGATTTGGGTGCCTCAGCCAACTTGCCCGGTGCCGTTACCGCCATGTCTCCCGCTAACCCCAACTACGATGCTTGGTGGGTCGCAGGTACTGCAAGCAATGGATCTTCGTTCTTGCAGAAGTTCGATGGCACCAACTGGCACTCTGTCACTGGCTTGGGTTCTGCAACCGCCATCAGAGGTCTCCAGGTCATGTCTCTCACTGAGAAGCATCAGCTTAGCGACCTTGTTCCCTCGAACGAAGTCCTGCTAATCACTGGTGCGATTGAGCTTCCCGACCATGGCAACGCCAGCGCTGTGCTGTTCAATGGAACCACTTTCCAACCTTTCATCCTCACTACCACCGCGAATGGTGGACAGGGAACCTTGAGTGGCTTGTTCGTCCAGAACCCTAGCAACTTTTTGAGCTCCAAGTGTAAGTGACTACCCGAAGATCTGCAACCGAACATATACTGACTGTCCATAGCCCACCATCTTGCCCTTGGTCTTGTAGTGTTGATTGGCCTTGCAATCGCTTGCGGCTTGACCTTCTTGCTGGTTGTCATCGGCATCCTAGTCGAACGACACCGCCGCCGCAGACAGGGATATGTACCCATGCCTCAGCTGAGACCTGACCAACATGCCAACCTGAACAGAATTCCTCCGGAGAGTCTGTTTGGCACGTTGGAGAAGCGTGACACCGCACCTCGGGTGTGAGGCCGGATGCCGACAAATATGGAAAGTTGACTTTCAAAATGCAGCGTGGAGTTTGGGTGTCTGTCTTTATTCATTTCACGACCAATTCCTCGAAGAGGAATCTACACCAGTCAGTGGCTCACGCAACTGACTGGTGCAAGCACAAAACTGTTTATACATCGAGGATGCCGATCACTATGGGCTGGAGCGTTTTCTTTCTTTTTCGCATCTTGCGAGTTGATTCATCTTTGCTCTTCCTTCATTTCTGTACTATACCTCCCGTCACACGATGGCTTTGGATTCTTTTAGATGAGGATATTTCTCTTTCTTTTCCGTTTCCTTATCCTGTTCTTTCCTCGTCCTTCCTGCGAACGGCCAGCCGTTAACTCTTGTCCGTTGTGGTCGGACCCTCCTTCTTTTTCTTTTGCTGCAAATTAATGTATAGCAAACAACGGCTTTGCTCTAGGGGACTGATTCTATTTTCGGCCCCGTGGAGCAACTAATGATAAATGTTTATTTGTGTTATCATTTTGTATATTGAAACCATATTAGTGCAGTGTTCATATCATCTGTCAGAGGTGGCTTCTGGACTTCGTAGCTCCTCGCCAGTGAATTATGGTTGGTATCCTGAGCAATGTTCTGGTGCCAAGCCTCTGGTTTGCTGCACCCGCGTTTCTCGACGGCCTCCTGCGCAAACCCACACAACCGTTTATGTTCCATCCCTATCCGTGAGGGCTTCTCTAGCTTCACTTCTTAGGGGGTTTCTATAGAAGACTTTGAAATCTCTTCTCATGAACATGATGGTTCGCATGAAAGCTGTTGTGCCGTGTTCAGCTGAGGTACGAGGTAAGATGATGGCTTTTGCTTCGGTAGTGGCCCAAAAAGTTGGCGACTCAGCTGAACATGAGGAATGCTAAATTCCCAAAAGGTCGGTCAGCTTTGTAGAATACAGCCATAAGGTAGGTAGTGATATCATCTCATTCCTCCAATTCTGACATGTGCTTTTCTTTTCTGCTGCACTTCTCGAGGCTGGCCTCCATTGACACGCTTTGAGATTTTTACGACTGGTCTGGACTATGTTGTTGCGATTGGGGAAGATAGTGTATCTTTGCATCTTTGCATTGATTGTTTTTGTTTGGATTGGGACGCACGATGATGGCACTAGAAAGGTGGTGCATAAAGGCTGGGATATGACTGCACATGCGTTTAGTCAAGGGTCTTCGTTTGCAGTCGATGAGGCAGCGGCATCTGATAGCGAGAAGGCACGACCGGATGTGGACAAGGGTATAGACAAAGTGCAGAAACAAGAAACACAATCCATTGAGGTATGAACAGTAGAAGCGAAGCATGGCGGCACATAGCAAAGACGACGTGTATCCAACTTTTTGATCACAGAGTTGACGACAAATGACAGGCACTCTCACCATACGCCTACGTCTTCTACGCCACTCAAGACACGTACGCCTGTTCCGTGCTTGTAAACATTCGCCAACTCCAACACATACACAAAACTCCCTACCGTATCTTCGTCCTCATCACCCAAGATATCTCTCCCGACTACGTCTCCGCGCTCTCATCCACCGGCGCAACACTATCCCTGCAAACCCCTCCCGCATTGAGAGAGGAAAGCGAAGGAGCTGTCTACTATCAGTCATGCCTTCTCAAACTCTACGGCTTCAAAATGCACCATATCGATCCTTCCCTCAAAAGAGTAATCGTCATAGATTCCGACCAACTGATCCTCAAACCCTTGGATCATCTCTTTCACATGGATGACCTCAATGTCGACTTAGCAGCTCCCAGAGCCTATTGGATAGCCAAAGAAACCTTTAGCACTGCATTCATGGTCATCACGCTCTCTGATCGTGTATGGCGAAAAGTGCAAACAGCGCTCGAGAATATCAGGATTAATCAATATGATATGGATATTGCTAATGAGGTCTTTGGAGACGAGGTGTTGATGTTGCCAGGAAGTTTTGTGGCGCTGAATAGTCATTGGGAGGATTGGAATTTACCAAGGTGGTTTCATGGACTGGAGATTGTTGCTCAGGTTAGCAATGGTACTGGTTTGAGAGAGATTGCAAAGTTCGAGAACAAGGATTTGAATAAGCGGCAAGAGAAGGAGCGGAACAGTGGTTATGAGTTCGAAGCTTCGAATTACGAACCTGGGCCTACCGTCCTGGAAGGAAAGGAGTCTACATCGACATCAGCGGAGAGTGACAAGGAAACACATCTCTTGCCGAAAAAGTCTGACGACAAACCATCGACTGCAGAACACCCTCATCCCTCGAGTGGGCAGCTCCCCGATACCATCCCAGGCATCATGAGTCCTCCTAAAGACGGAAAATCTCACCTACAAGATGGCGTCACACTGCCTTCCCAATCTTCAGACACAGAGATGGCAATCACCGAATCCGGCAAGAACGACCCCAAAAACCGATACCTCTACAAGGAGTTGTTCGAGCTTTACAAACAAGTCGCAGTGCTGCATTACACGGCCATGGCGAAGCCTTGGGGCACAAATGCGATGACGATTGACCAGCAACGGCCAGAAGCGCATCCAGTGTTCAAAGAGCAATTCATGACTTGGAGAAAGGTGGCTAAGGACATCTGTCCCCCAGGTCTTATTGGTGAACTATAACGTCAAATGTGTATTTCAATATAACATCACGACTACGTGATTACTACTATATTGTCCTCAACCAAGATCAACCCTGCTTCTTCTTAAGCCCATCATCAACGACCATAGGAGGAGCAGGAATTTCGACATCCTCGACATGCCATTCCATACCGATATATCCATCACTAACGACCTTAACCGAAACCATTCTCTCGCCGGTAGCAGGAGGTAACTTGATCTTGCTTCTCGAAGTTGGCTTAGGGTTCGCCTGCGAGGCTTGTTTGCCATGCGTAGCCACGTGCCATGAGATACGCTTGAGGGCAAGTACTTCATCGGTCTTGGCATCGGCAACTACGAGGAAGAAGCCTTCTGATTGAGGCTTGGGGAAGCGTGGTGCGTACATGTGGAACTCGCGGCTGAGTGCCGGATTGAGACGAGCAACCGAAACGCTCAGGCCGAGTGCTGTGACGTCGGAAACATTGACACGCAGCTGAGGTAGAGCGGACAAGGCCTTGAAAGCGCGTGGCTGTTGAGGAGGTGCCAGCGAGAGTTGCTTATGCAAAATTGTCTCCATTTCCTTGCGCGGTGTAGCGGTCGCCTCAACCAAGTTCTTAGGCTTGGGGTTCTTCGAGGACGAAAGACGTTGGCGCTCTCTCGGCGGCTCGACACCAGGAAGCATTGCCAAAGGACCATCCTCAGGCCAACGAGCAGATTTGACACATTGGAGCAAGGTGATCATCATTCCGCAACTTGAGTTGAAACCAAGCTCCGTGAGAACATCAATCGATGCTTGCAAGATACGAATCGCCTGATCAAGAACCGAAGTTTGATCACCAACATAATCCGAAATCGGAAGGTCGATGCGCGAGAAATGAGCCTGCAGAAGGAGGAATGCCTTGACATGGGGATCCCACATGGGTAGTCCCAGCATAGCGTCCTCAACTTTCAAGGGCAAAGCCGCGGAAAGTTCAGCGTTGATCAAATCCTCGTTATGGCGCACAGGCAGTTCGTCGTATTCTGTTGCACTACACATCCATGCCAGAGCTTCAGCGAATGTGGCATTTGGTTTGGCGTGCTTGATCAGGTGGCGAATAGTCTTGTGAGCTAGATAGTAGTAACTCATGATCTTACCCAAAGGAGTTGGATCAACGTCACCATTGTTGTGTATAGTGACACAGCCAGAATCTGCAAGCTCTGAGAGCGACTTGTCGACCATCTCAACCATGTACTCGTTAGCAAATTGTTGAGCGGCCATTGTGTTGTGCTCCTCTGATGAGATCTCAAGGCCGTAGTATGAAGGGTTCTTGTGAAGTCTTCGGAAGAAGAATGTCCATGTGAGGTAATCAAGAGCGTCCTGCTTAGTAGCAATTGTCTCCGCGGATACTTCAGCGCCCAAATGGTTGTCCAATACATTGTGAAGCGACGATTCGACTGGGAAACCAGTGTGCAAGAAGTGCTTGTAGAAGGCCTTTTTCGCGTCTTGGGTAAAGATGCGGGCAATGCCTGAAGTGTCGAACTGAGGTCTTCCAGCACGACCAAGCATTTGCAGAACATCTGTCAGATCCATGTCTTTGTATGCTTCTGTCTTTGCGTCAAAGAACTGTGTGCCTTTGACTACGACAAGATGAGCAGGCAAGTTAACACCCCAAGCTAGAGTACTGGTGGCAACAAGTACCTGAATCTTGTTGTTTGCAAACAGCTCTTCCGCCAGCGATCTGTCAGACTCAACAAGACCTGCATGATGCAGACCGATACCGAAACTCAGCGACTCGCGTAGGGCTTCATCCTTCACTCGTGCAAGATTGACGGCGAGATCATCCTCTGACATGCGTACAAATCGACGAGGGTTCTCCTCCATACCACAGAAGTTGATAAGGTCACGGGCTGTCAGTCTCGTCTGGCGACGAGAAGCAACAAAGACAATGACCGGCTTATCTGGAGAGTGAGATTTGATCGCCAGGAATGTTGGTCGGTTCATGGACTGCATGAGTGGGCAGAAGCCCTTTTGCTCAGGGAAGCCATCAATGTAGATCTCCAAAGGAACAGGTCGCACTGAGTGTCGGAAGTTGAACAAGCCCTCCTTCACGCCAAGCCAATTACCCAAGTCAGTGGCGTTGGCGCACGCAGTGGACATGCCGACAATTCTGACAGATCCCTTCTTCTGCGAAGCGATGTAGTTCATTCTGGAAACAATGATCTCCAGAATGGGACCTCTGTCTCCACCAAGCAGATGGATCTCATCGATGATCACCAAGCTGACTTGACGTACGTAGTCTCTAGTCTGCCAACTACGACTGATACCATCCCACTTCTCAGGAGTTGTGATGATAATGTCAGCGTCGCGGATTGTGCGAGTATCCGGAGTATTGTCACCAGTCAACTCAACAAGCTTCAATCCCATCTGCCTGGTCAAGCGCTTGCCCCAGTCTTGAACTCTCTCGCGGACCAAAGCTTTCATGGGTGCGATATAAACAACCTTAGAGCCGGGCTTCTCACGGAAAGCCCACCACATTGCAAGCTCACAGGCAACTGTCTTGCCACTACCAGTAGGAGATCCCAGCAATACATTGGCTGGTGTGTGGTACATGCAGTGGAACAGCTGTGTTTGCATAGGGTTGAAGAACTGGAATCGCTGACTGTAGATCTCTTCTAGGAGAGGGTTCTTGAGCGCAGCGATCGGCAAAGGCTGCAAGTTGAGAAGATCAGTGTATACACTCTCCGTGTCAGGTCGAATGAGATGCTGAAATGAGACTGGAGTTACAGTCTCAGCTCCAAGCCATCGATCGGAGACAGCGCGGACGTAAATTTGCGACGGAAGTGGATCGGTGAGCGGAATGGTGAAGCTTAGCTCATGCTCATCATAGAGCTTTCTTCTTGAGAGAATGAAGTACTCGTGGTGATAGATCTCAGAAGTTTCAGAGTTCTCTACCCAGATCCAATAGGATTCGGACTTGCCATGGTGCTTCTCGTTCCATCTGAAGTCAGGCGTGATGTAGAGGTGGATGCGCAGTACATCTCTGTTCAAGGGCGCAATCTCAGCTTCTACAGTGAGTGTAGGGAAGTTGTCGAGCAGCTTGGTGATTGTGTAGCCCATCTTAGTGTTATGAACGAGCGCTCCAATTTCTGCTGGCTCCATGTCTCTCAAAGACTCGATCGAAGCGCTTGAGCCTTTCTCATCCAGATTACGCATGACTGCCTGAGGAATGTCGAACTGGTGGAAAGGATGTTGATACGCCCATACTCGCTTCTCGATGGACTTGCACATGGACAGAAGAACAAGACACTGGTAGCCCCAGCGTCTGTTCAAAGCAATCATGAACAAGGCTCTACAGATACGAGCGGCGTTCTGTGCAACGTAAGATGAGTCCGATACCAGAGTGAAGTCCTCGAGACGCGCCCTAGAGATGTAGGATTGCAGAAGGACATTAGTCTTGCCGGACTGTGAGCCAATTCCGCCTTCGATGTCGCATGGGGCCGCTTCGTCTTGGAGGCGCAACAGCTCTTTTTCTTCCGGTTCCTTGGACTGGATATTGTCGAACTCACCACTCATACTGATCATCTTCAGGACATCTGCCTCTGTGGCCTGAGGCCGCATCATCGTGTTGAAAATCTCAACACTTGTCTGCAGGACATAGTACTGACTTGCAATGCGACCTACATCCTTCGCGCGGAGCTCCTCGGTTGTCTCGTTGAAGATGATCATCTGGCTCTGTTGCAGGACTCTAGCAGCCTTGATGATCAACTCGCGACGCCTCTGCACAAGTTGAGGGTCGTCTCGGATCTCAGCCCAGTCGATGCCGTATGCCATAGGGTTGCGTTGCATGCGAACGAAGAGGTATGAATATCCAAGCCATTGAACAGCCTCTGACACTGAAGTTACCGTACCCAGAGATATCTCGGCATTGAGATTGTCAACCATCTTCTTGGAGAAGTTTGATTCAATCGGCTGTTGTTGAGTAACCGCCGTGAGGTAGTGTTGAACCTTGTCCTGAGTAGTACAGATGAAGCCGATACCAGTATCCTGGAATTGAGGACGACCAGCACGTCCGAAAATCTGGAGAACATCAAGGATTCCAAGATCGACGAACTTACCTGCCTCTGAACTATAGAGTTGGGTACCTTTGATAACGACTGCTGCAGCTGGCAAGTTGACACCCCAAGCCAGGGTAGCAGTACAGCACAAGACCTTCAATACTCCATCGGCAAACAGACGTTCCATGAGATTCCTGTCCGAACGAGGCATACCAGCGTGATGGGTACCGAAACCTTTAGGCACCAGCTCTCTAAGCTCACGACCCTTGGAAGTCTTCAGATCGCGCAAGGCTTGTTGATAGTTCTCATGGAAGGAGGGATCGAAGAGATCGGTGCATCCCTCGTCTGTAGCCATCTCGTACATGGTTTTGGCGGTCTTCCAGGTATCCTTGCGAGAATGGACGAAGACCATGACTTGATGCCCTCTCTCCAGCATGTCACGTACCTTCTCAAAAGCGACGATCTCCAAGTTCTCTCGAGAAGTTTTGCTGCCAGCTTTGCCCTTCACACCGAGGAAGTGTTGTTCGAGAGGTACTGGTCTGAACGAACCATCGAAGTAAAACAGTCCAGCCATTCGGTTGACCTTGAGGAAGTCGGCAACATCGACGTAATTGGGAAGTGTGGCCGAGAGACCGACGATGCGAATCAGAGATTGGGTACTCTCGACTTGTCTCTCTGTTCGCGCAACAAGTGACTCGAGCACGGCACCACGCTCATCATGAAGCATGTGAACTTCATCAATAATCAAGAGGCGGACTTTCTGAACAAGCTCTGTGTCTCCAGTGCTCTTTCTCGTGACAACATCCCACTTCTCCGGAGTTGTTACAATGATCTGGGTAGCGACGATTTCAGCTTTAGTAAGGTGCATATCTCCAGTAAGCTCACGGCACTGAACACCCAGCCACGCGAGTCTCTTGCCCAACTTCTCTGTGATTTCAGCAGCCAAAGCCTTCATGGGAGCAACATAGACGACTTTGAAGTCGTTGAGGGCGACTCTGAGATCCGTTGCGTCTGGATCCTCGGATGGACTTGGTGTCGTATTTTTGGCGATGGTGTTAAGGATAGTCAGCATTGCAGCGTCAGTTTTACCAGCACCAGTAGGTGCACAGATCAGCATGTTCTCACTGGTCCTGTAGGCAACTGGGTAGACAAGACTCTGCATGCGGTTCAAGGACTTGTATCCTTTGAAGGTTCCTCGGCATAGTGTATCCATATCTTTGATCTCAACCAGCGATTGGCCGATACCCAAAGTACCAACCTTGGCAGGGGGGATAGAATACTCTTCGTACTTTTCGTGCTCGGTTCTTTCGCTTCCCAGCGGCAGCATGTATTTGCGACCGTGAGAGGAGAGCATGTTCCCTGCATCGTGTGCTCGGTAGACGTGAGGATATTGTGTGGCAGAGCGGTCTTGGGCGGCAGCCAGAGAGCTTGTTTTGTGCTGGAAGTCCTGTTGTCGAAGAGCTTCTTCTCTTTCGCGGCGAGTGAGGATTCTACCGCCTGGTTCACTCTTCACAGGGGCTTGCGAAGCTGTGGCGATCTCTTTGCGGTGAGCGATGAAATCAGCTACCAGATCCAGTTCGTCAAAACCTAGAGTATCAGCAAGGAGCATCTGAAGCTCATCGTCTGTGACATGTCAGTATAATCCATGTTATGGTAGAGGTGGCGTCGTTGTACGTACCACTGCTGTCCGAGCCGAGTATAGCAACGACTTGGTCCTGCAATTCATCCACGCTCATACTAGATGAGACATATCCGAGTCTCTCTCGTAGCCAGGTAGTACCATATGCAGGACTAGAGGTCTCCTCGTGTGCAGGGTATGAAGGGTACGATGAGTCGCTGAGAGACGCTTGGTCTTCATCGTCGTCGTCGACAAGGTCCCATAGGTCATCATCACCACTCGTAGGCTCTGACGAGTCCTCTTCATCTGTCCAGACATCCTGGCCATAAGCCGGCACATTTTCTGTTTCGGCGGGCAATTTGAGCTCGGCGATGGCAGCTCGCATGGCACTGAGCTGAGCCAGCCATTGAGACTCTGCGTTGTTTAAGTTGGCTGACATATTGAAGCTGTGAGAAGGTACAAAGCTTCAAGGTTCGAAGAGTATTGGCCCAGGAGGACGATCGTGTAGTCGTCGTTCGCGTGGTGGGATACCGGCCACTTTTTGAGTGGATATCGAGAAGAAGGATGACGCAGTCGATCGCGGTTGCTATTCTGGGACTAGTGCCCGCACCTGCCGTCAACACCGCTCGCCGGGCAAGACAGGTCCGAGGCTGTTGGCTTCAGCTGCAAAACGTAAACACAGATCCACCAGTCAATCAACATGGTATATTTCATCCGCAAGCGCTGTCGTCTCTCCTCATACTGACATCACGTAGGAAAGTCCACACGAACACCAGCAGAATGTTCTGCTCTCTAGAATCATCACTAATGTGGTACGTTGATGTATGCGATCACACGATTCACCGTTGTTTACAGGATATAGGAGAAACTGAACGAGGCCGTCATGATGTTGAACAAGAGCCTGCAGGTGGGTTGCTCGTTCTTGGTGTCCAACCAGAACTTCTACTAAAACATTGAGCAGGAAATCAATATTAACAATATGGATGTCGAGCTTGTCGCCCAGATGTTCAAGAACTACCAATCCAATGTGCTCTTCCACTTGGAAGGTAAGTTGATGTTGATTGTGAATCTGGAACGAACGTATATTGACCAAGTCAGCAACGGACAATCTCCGAGAGGCATCATGAGAGCAGCCAAACTTGAGGCATGCTTCTCATTTTCAAATGGCAGAAGCAGACAACAGCCCTACGACCGTTCTATGAAGACCAAAAACTCATGCCCTTCCGGCAGTCCTCCGAAAGGCCACTCGATACCTCTGCTAAGGACTACATCTAATGCGGCATCAGGCTCCGCATGGTCGACGAAGAAGTTAGTATCGGCGCATGACACAGTTCCATCAGATACTTTGTCGTCGAACAGAGAGCCGTGAAATTTGGCCGTGCGGACATAATCGACAGGAGAAGATTTCATGATTCCGCTGGCGCATGTCTTTGCTATAGACAAGTTCACTTCCTCAAGGCCGAGTCCAAAGGCACGAAGGGTAGCCATGATTGCGAAAGGATGCGAGCTCAGGATACCAACTGCATGGTCATTTTCGTTCTCGTGCAGCTTGAGGAGAAGCTATAGAAACAGGTTAGCTGTCGAGCTGATGGTTCTCAATGGAGAGAGTTGTGCTTCTCAAAAACATTGTGCATCGGCTTACGTTTGTTGCCAACCTTTGGTGTCTGTACTTGGAACCAACGCAAAGTTGTGTGATCCAACATATGTTACGACCTTCATGGGTCCATCGAGTGGCAAAGACATTGCCAGCGAGCTCGTCGTTGATCCTGACTTGGACGTATGTGGTGCGTGCGGATGATGGGATGCACTGGTCTTTGAGGCGTTGTGAACTCATGCGAATGCGACGGCCTTGTTTAGCAAAAGGTCCCATATTCTGTTCAGCAATGGGACTCCACACGCCGTAGTTTTCAGAGAAGAGTTTGGCTGCATCTTGAAGCATGTCGTCTGTCATGTTTTCAGCTTCGTACTTGTAAAAGGTAGCCATCCTTGTTGCTAAAGTGTTAGAGGGTTACGAGATGGAAGGAAGAGATTGATATTAGAAAAGACAACCGCAAAGGAAGAATAAAAGTCCACATGTTTTTGTCCTGGAGGTAGTTGGTAACTCGATTAATTGACTCAAAATGCCTTTTCTCACGTGCAATGGTAGAGCAAGGTGCCCGGGGCGGATACGGGACCGGGACAGGGTTGTGGGGAAACATGACGAGCAAGTCGTCGAGCAACGCGAGAACCTCCCAGTACATAACATGCAACAGACATCAGAGCAGGATGGTCTATCGCATTTATGATATCAAATCAGAAACGCAGAGCGGTCGCAACACGCCGCCTGCCCGACCAGCCCAGGCCTACCACGTCAGCGAGCCTCCTTACGAGGGCTACCACGCTGTCGAGCAGAGCGCATACCGCGGCAGCGCCCCCGACAGCGCCATAGTCATCGACAATGGTATCCTCAAATCTCCTGCATCCTAAACCTCTGCCAATCACTGATACTCTCATCGCATAGGTTCAT
Source organism: Aureobasidium sp. EXF-12298 (assembly GCA_024195555.1). Taxonomy (NCBI): domain Eukaryota; kingdom Fungi; phylum Ascomycota; class Dothideomycetes; order Dothideales; family Saccotheciaceae; genus Aureobasidium; species Aureobasidium sp. EXF-12298. The sequence continues at coordinate 26,110 of SWBJ01000459.1, forward strand.
ACAACATCCGCGCCGGATGGCAGTCCGATCGCAGTCCACGCCTGTCCCTACCGCCGCTCATGGCCCGTTACGCCGATCGCAAGCTGAACCGCAAGCTCAACTTCATAGGTTCAGAAATCTACTTCGACGGCACCGCTCGAGGCCAGGCCAAAAACTTGTACGAACCTGGAAGCAACATTATCAACAACTGGGATGTCTTGGAGGGTGCTCTGGACTACCTCTTTATCAAACTAGGTATCGATGGCTCCAAGGGTCACGTCGACCGTCCAGTCGTCATGACCGAGCCTTTGGCCAACATGCAGTATTCCAAGCGCACCATGTCTGAAATCCTCTTCGAGCTCTACGGCGTTCCCGCTGCTGCATACGGCATCGATTCTCTCTTCTCCTACGCATACAACGGTGGCCGCACTGGTCTCGTTGTCTCATCTTCATATACCTCGACTCACCTGCTGCCCGTCGTCGATTCAAAACCTCTCTTTGCACAAGCTACGCGCTTGGACTGGGGCCGCTCGCAATGCGCCGACTACCTCAACAAACTCCTACGCGCAAAGTACCCTGCCTTACCCGGCAAGATCAACGATACTCAGATTGAAGATTTGGTCCGTCAACACTGCTACGTCTCCCAAGACTACAACGGCGAGATGGCCAACTACCTAGATTGGACTGGTCTGGAGGATCGAGATGTGCTTGTTCAACTGCCCTTTACTGAGAAGGAGGTGATTCAGAAGACAGAGGAGGAACTTGCAAGAGCAGCCGAGAAACGTAAGGAGAGCGGTCGAAGACTACAAGAGCAAGCTGCCAAGATGCGTCTCGAGAAGCTCATCAGGAAAGAACAAGAGCTGGAGTACTACAAGGATCTCCAACAAAAGCTTGCACTGGCCACAAAGAAGGATGCACGCACTATGCTCGAAGCCGAGGACTTCAATGACGAATCTCAACTGGAACGAAAGATCAAGGACATGGAACGCTCAATTAGAAAACAGAGAAACAAGGACGTTGGCGATATCGATGAGCCGGAGGAAGTGCCAACCTACCCTCTACTCGAAATTCCGGACGACGATCTTGATGAGGAGGGACTAAAACAAAAGCGTCAGCAACGCTTGATGAAGTCTAACCATGATGCTCGAGCTCGTGCAAAAGCAGAGAAAGAACGCGAAAAGGCCAGAGTCGCTGAAGAGGAGCGTTTAGACAACGAGCGCCGCGAGAACGACACCGAGGGCTGGCTGCAAGAGAGGAGAGTTGCTCGCCAGAACATGATTCAGCGCATCAAGGAGCGCGACCGTCTCAAGGCAGACCTCGGAAATCGCAAGTCACTCGCGAGTCAGATTCGCATGAAGAACATTGCCAATTTGGCATCTGACAACCCCAAAAAGCGTCGCCGGGGCGGAGACGATGACACCTTCGGCGCTGACGATGCCGACTGGGGTATCTATCGTCAAATTGCGACTGGCGATCAAAGTGACGACGAAGAAGAGGAAGACCTCGGTGGTAATCTGAAGAACATTGAGGCTCAGCTTCTAAAGTACGACCCCTCTTTCACAGAGCAAAGCACTCAAGAAGCACAACAAGACTGGACCAAGAGTGTACTACATTCGTTCCTGCGCGGTCCATACCCCTTCGACCCCGAGAGTCAGAGAGAGCTCAATCAGATACACCTGAACGTCGAGCGCATCCGTGTGCCCGAAGTCATATTCCAGCCCGGTATCGCGGGCATTGACCAGGCAGGCATTGTCGAGATCGCCGAAGATATCATCACACAGCGCTTGTCCGGTTCCTCGAGGCGTGACGAAATGCTCAAGGATATATTCCTGACGGGTGGCTACACACACTTCCAAGGCTTCGAGGAGCGCCTTCGCAACGAGTTGCGGGCTGTGTTGCCAGCAGACATCTCTCTCGGCGTGCGCAAAGCCAAAGACCCCATTCTCGATGCCTGGAGAGGTGCTGCTCAGTGGGCCGCTAGTCCGACATCGAGACAAGCGTTCGTGTCACGGGCAGAATATCACGAGAAGGGAGCAGACTACATCAAGGAGCATAACCAGGGAAATGCAGCCTTTTGATAGTCGATGCAGGCGCGAGCAGTAGTTTAATCTAGGCGGGCTCGGCACAGTGGCGTTTTTCCAATACGAAGTGGCATGGTGATACCCGTTTTTTTGCTTGTTCCAGACGACTCATGGCGCACCAACTTTTAGTTTCTATTCTCGTTATTGCAACAATATGCAGCCAACCAACAAAACTCGAAAGCCCTACTTGGCTTGCTAATGAATCCAACATGATCCCAGTCAGATCGACTGAAGTTAGTGCCCAGACCGCCAGTCGTGATTTTGGTGTCGAAGCCATCACAATTTCATTGCCGAGAATCTGAAACGCCACGAAACCACTCGTGATCTCTTTTGACAGGCAATTCGCCAGCACCTTGCGACGTGTTTGAGACAACGCGCCTTCGTAGGAGATCGTCAGGGCCTTTCAAATGACGGCGTAGACCAGGTCGTCCCTGTGGACGTACTAATATGCGCCCCGTGCAAATCGCCAGACACGAATAAGCACAGATGGGGCGAGCCATAAATTTGACGCAGGTACCAATGCACCTTGATACCGCGTGGGTCTGGTAGGGTGCGGATGGCGAACAGCGGTAAGCGTGGGTGCTCTGTCGTGGACCTGCTTCTTCTTCTCGTCTTCTCCAGAAACAATCGTGAGACGCTTCAGACGTCGTTCCTTCCCTCAACCTTCCAGAGCTCCCGTTCGCATTCGCTCAGTCAAAGCAACCTGCTGTCGTTTCAGTCAACTGTTTCCTCTTCAATACTCACTCCGTCTCCTTCTGGTCTTTCCTTGGCGGGTGTGAAGCGATACTTCCTGGCAGGTCCAATCCCGGAAACCCTGGTGGTCTTTATCTTTCCAATCCGAGTTCTACTACCGCAGGTCGCGTGTCACGGAAAATGGGCTTTTTGGAGAGATCAAGGTCGTTGAGGCGCAAAGAGACGCCATTTATGCGCAAGAAGAATGATGAGACGACTACTACACAGCAAGCAAAAGACGTTGAAACCGAGAAGGACATGCAGCGGAATGTTAAGAGTGCTCATGGCAACAAAGACTCGGTATTGAAAGGAACACAGACACCACCTTCAGATCTGTCAAGGCCTCGTACTGCAAGCAAAGTGCTCGTCCCGGAGGCATTTCCGGAAGTGCCAATGCCCAACTCTGCGAGAAACTTCGCAGAATCACTTGCTTTCAAGCTCCCTAGTGGGCCTTCCAGGAGAATGTCCATGACTCCGTCGCCACGCACAACTACAACTAGACTGACTCTTCACGCCAACCATTCTACGCCTGGTGTAGTTTCTGAAGGTCCGAGAAACCCCAAGCGATCTATGACTACTCCCATCGAACCTCTTCCTACTTTGACCAAAAAGGAGGTGAAGCCTGTCGAAGTTGTTGCTCCGCCTAAGACTGAAGCGGTCTCGGCTGCTCCGCGTAAGGAGCCTCATCTGCGCAAATCAAAATCTGGTACTTGGAGATCGTTCTTCTCGAGAAAACAATCAAAACCACCACTTCCGGACTTCAACCCAGCAGATGTTGCGCCACCACCGGCACTCCCGAAAGCCTCTTCTAAGTCTTCCTTGCCAGCAGTCCCTATCAAGGATGGGAAGAGACTCGATCGCAACTCGATTTCGGTAGACAAGACAAGAGGCGTGCAGAATGGCCCGCGAGCACAATACACCCCCCAGCTGAAGGCATCAGATCTTTTGTCTTTGCAGCCTCCACCGCGATCGACTGCGCGAAGCCCTAGTGCAGAATCAGCTATGTCACAATATTTTGACGCTTCATCACACACTAGCGGCTCCTTACCTGTGACACCGCTCGACGAGTCTGGTCAACGCAGACTCAACGTCAACATTCCCGCTGTTGAGATGGAGCGATACAGTGTCATGTTCGAGAAGCTGCTCAAACCTCAGACCTCAATCATGGACAGACGACAGACAATGGTGAGACAGTTGGATCTTTCGGAGCAGCCATCAGGAAGAGTAAGTCCAGATACTTGCGGCCCATATTTTTGAGGAAACACCGCTAACAACATTCACAGCTCGCTCCAGAATCTCCTGCGTTGCAGCGCCGCGCAACCTCACCAAATCTCAGTTGCCGCACCCCCGTCACTGCTCATATGACTGGGGATGGCTCTCAAGTTGCCACTCCGGTACCTGTGCATCGTACAGCAGACACACCGCGTCTGTTGCGTTCGCAAACTGCACCACCGGGAGCACTTGCGACCTCGCGTCATGGTCGCGAACAACAAAGCCACGCACCTAGTACTACCAACAACTCTTCAGCATGCTCCACCAACTCACTCATGTGGAGCGATGCATCCCGGCCGCAAACCCCAGCTTCGGATGCAGAATCTTTTGTCAGCTTTGATGTTAACGATATCGACGATGACAGTGGTGACGAAGACGACGAGCACGATGATACTGGAGTGTACATACACGATGCTGTGGCAATGCAAGCAACTACCTTGTTCAAGGATACTCACTGGAGAAATGACACACCCGTCATGTCCGCTCCACCAATCCCTCCCAAAGCACTAGGTCGCCAAAGTCCTCCTGCTTTCGAGCGGGAACGACAAGTAACCACCATCGATCGTCCACATCCACCACGCACAAGCTCACTCGACGACACTGCCGCGAAACGCAGGACGATTGGTCCCACCATTGGAATTGCTAGGAAGATCTCTGTCGTGCGCAGAACTCCTCCAAGTGGACTTACTGTGCCATCGCCTGCGAAGGCAAAGTCTCCTGCAGCCTTGGATCCAACTACGCCTGTGCCAGTATTCAGCAAGCAGCCGCTACGCCCAAAGCTTGTAGATGTGCGCAACCGCAAGAGCACTCTGGTCGTGCTTGATGAAGCCTAGAGGATTTCCTCACTGCTAGACTTGAACGCATAATCATTTGCTTCTATTCCTTCCAGTGCTGGACGCTTGACTGGAAATTGCGATCCCAGCCATATATTCGATGGATTCACACCTTCACATCCTTCGTTTGTGTCGTTTTTTCCTACTCTGCATTTTCTACCGACATTTTAATGGCAGTGCCCTTTTTCGTTTTCTTCTCTTCCATTTGTTTCATCATATGGGCCACACCAAAGTCTTGAGGACTGGAAGGTCATTTTCACTTCTTATACCCCTCGTTCTTTGCCATTTTCTGTTTCCGTTGTTCTTTCTTGCCCTCTGCTCTCCTAGCTGAGACTGAGTTGCTGCTTGTATGAAACTCATATGAGATACGTATATAGAGATTATTCCAACTCAATAACAGCCATCATGCCTTCAAGGCTTCCAACATTATCCAGGTCATTATGAAAACATTAAGTGATTGATGTGCCTACTCCCAAACTCTTCTCTTCTTAGCCTCTGGTTTGTATGTTTCGTCAACCTCATGTTGGCCGTTTACACACCCTTCCTCACCTCCATCTCCGCTGCAGCACGCCCATTTGAAGCCTTCGGGGTACTCATCGAAGAGGTCAGTGTCGATAGTACCATGGCAATTCTCGTCCCAGTCATCCCAAGTGCTACTATTCCAATCGACTTCGAGTTCGCCTATACTCTGTCAGCACCTTTTCGTCTATCATGTACTTAGAAGCAAACACACCATCATGATATTGACAACTATCCTCATCGTTATCGAGAACATCAAATTCCTCTTTACAATGCTCACACATTGCATAGCGTTGTCTTTTCACACCAGTATAAGTAGTAGGTGTATGCTCATGCTCATCCGTAAGATCGATAACGGTAGTCGGTGTAGCGAGCAACTGTTCTTCAACAATCGCACGCGCTTCCTCCGACGTGTCGCATACTTTTTTCAACAAGTTTTGCAATCGCGATAGTGTGGTGTGGTCAATTGCATGATTCAGTTCTGGAGAAGTCATGGTTGTGGTGGTGGTGGTTTGGTTATGGCTGTGGACTGGTTGAGTTTGAGTTGCAGGAGGGGTAGAGCAGATGCGGAGGTGTGGGTGCGGCTCTTTGGGGTGGCTGGGCGGCTTCGGCGGTTATATGTGCAAGCAACGATATCAATATGGATATATTAGCTACTTTGCATATTGCACTTGCGTGCTTGCATTTAACCTGTTAAAGAGGTAAGAAGCGATTCAGACCACAGTGAAACGGACATGATCAAAGATGTAAGAAGGAAAGGGAAAGGAAAAACACATGGGTATCATTAGGTATGCTACATGACGATGCAGCAAGAGTTCTGTTTCTTGGCCTAGAAGAGAGTATCAAAGTCAGTAAAACTCGGTGGCGCGTGACAAATGGTCTTTATATGACGCAAAAAGAAAACATACCTGGGTGTAGAACATCTTGCTCTGAGCACTGAGGCCATCACTCTTTGCAACAAGATTGTCAATCTTCTCTCCACGCTCCAAAACACTCTCAATAGTCTTGTGCAGCACAATCTTTGTCTCGTCCAACTCCTTCTGGATCTTCATGATGCTGTCGGCGGCGTGAGGGTCCTGGTACTTGACAATGTACTCCTTGAGTTGAGGGAACGGCAGCTCAGCGTTGGAGTTGGCAAAGGCAGTGCGAGGGTAGCGAGACAAGAACTCATCCAGGATCTTGGACAGCAGTTGGTGGGCAACCAGGGCGGGGTATTCCTGGTCGGAGATGATGATGCCGGCGACGCCCTCGCTGCGGCCATAGGCGTGGAAGGTGTAGGATTGCTCTTCGACGTCCTGTCGTTGGCCGGGCTTGGTGCGTTCGGCGACGGTCTTTGTGAAGAGCGACATGAACTCGCCGACACTGGAGCGGGTGAAGCGGGAGTAGCTGCTCAGGTCGCGTTCGGCGCACAGCTCGACGGCTGGCTTTTCTTCATTCTTCAGGATCTGTGGCACAGGTTAGATTTGACGTGTAGTATCCACGGCGCTCAACATACACCGATATAGAGAATCTTCATGACGACGTCGGGGATAGTGTCTACGTTGGACGCTGTCTAAGGGGTGCTTGCATATCAAAGGTCCTGCCAAGCCCATGCGAGTCATGAACATGTCATCACAACTCTCTCAATTTCCTCAAGTCTCACATGTCCAATCTCACAAATTATCTTGATACTCTCATTTGAACATTGACAAAACGACACTGAATGTAAAACGGGTATAATAACATTTGTCTCTCTTCATCTAGAGTACCTTCTCCATCATGTTGCCATCGCTGGGCACCTCTACGTCTAAGCACCCTCGCTACCAAACTCTGCAGTCCATTCAGCGTTGTGCTTGAGGTCCTCTTGACTGACTGTAGGCCTCGAAGCCTTGATTGCCTTGACGAAGTCCTTGACCATGAGTGGGGGCTCGAGGAGCTGTTCGGTCTCAACATCCATCCAAGTCATCTCTGCTGCCCCCTGGTCGCCCGGTGAGCATGGCGTGAGCTTCTCTTGCCCGTCAACCGTAACCTAGTAGACTGAGTTAGTATATGAGCATGTCTGGTGATACATACAGTGACGAACCTTCTTGTAGTGTGTTGCAGTCTGAATCTTCCGCACAGGTTGCATCAAAGCATCTTGTACAGCAATAGTGATATCACTTCCAGAGTAGCCTTCGCTGAGCTGCGCCAGAGTTCTGAAGTCCTCTGCCTTCATCTCGCACGGTGTTGATCCTACCGCAAGTTCGAACATACGTGTTCTGGCCGGAAGATCGGGCAAACTGATGTGTACTCTGCGCTGGAAACGTCTACGGATGGCAGAGTCGAGTTGCCATGGGATATTGGTTGCGCCGAGGATAAGAACTCCCTTGGAATCGCGTCCCACACCATCCATCTGCACCAGGAGTTCTGTCTTGATACGTCTCGATGCTTCCGATTCGCCTTCACCTCTAGGTCCACAAAGTGCATCAATCTCGTCAATGAAGATGATTGATGGTTTGTTTTCTCGCGCCATGCCAAACAGTTGCTTTACGAGACTTTGACGTGTCAGTTTGATGGATGAATGCTTGTTGCAGAACAGGAGACATACCGTTCACTCTCACCCATCCACTTGCTGACCAAGTCACTACTGCTGACACTGAAGAAAGTGCTGTTGGCCTCGGTGGCAACGGCTTTGGCAAGGTAAGATTTACCAGTTCCGGGGGGTCCGTAGAGCAGGATACCCTTCCAGGGCTGGCGCTTTCCGGTAAACAGGTGGGGGAACTTGATGGGAAGGATGACGGCCTCTTTCAGGGCCTCCTTGGCTTGCTCTAGACCAGCGACATCCTCCCACTTGATGTTGGGCTTGTCGGTCAGAATAGCACCGGCAAGAGCACCTCGCAGCTTCTTAGACTCGGGGTCTTGGTCGTCTCCCTCGTCTTCCCTGTTGGTGTGTGATCAGCGCATGCGAGCAAGTACCGAAATGGGCAAAGCACGTACTTTCCCTTGGCGGCACCATTCGAAGCCTTTCCGTTGGAGCCTATAGCACTGGGTTTCTTCCGATCCGTATCTTGTTCGGCCAGATGGTTCTTGAGTTTCTCAGCTCTTTCCATGTATTCGGCAGCCTTTGCGCGGATCATTTCCTTGGACTTTGCGTTCTTCTCCCCTGTGCTGAATTAGTGGGATGCGGCGACGGAGGTGGCAGACAAAGCGTACATTTCAAGGCGAGCATGAACAGTTCAACTAGGCCAGAGTTAGTGTGGTTCAAGTGAGGTGGGCGGAGGTGGGTCACGTACGGGCTTGGTAGTAGAGTTGGTAGGCCTTCTCGTACTCGCCCGCCGTGTCCTGCTCAATGGCCTTCTTGACCACATCGATGGCACGGCCCAAGAAGTCGGTGTTGCTC
>SWBJ01000460.1:0-34638 GCA_024195555.1 Aureobasidium sp. EXF-12298
GCTGCCAATCTCCTGGGCGACATCCTTGGGCAGGACGGGGTAGCCCTGGGGCTGCTCGACTTCGATTTCTCCGGCGTCAGACATGTTGGCGATGTGATGAGGGAGGGAAATGGGCTTGGTTGTCGAGTGGTCGCTGTTCGTCTAACGCAGTTTCGCGAGCTGGCAAATTCTGATCGACTGATTGTGGACTTTCGCTAGCCGGAGTTTCGCCGTCGCATGCCAAGGCCATGACCTGCCGCCTTGCACCCTCGTTAAAGCCCGACCCGCCCGAGCTTCACTTCATCGGCTGCGACCACTTGCACGTCAGTGCTCTTCCTCGTCATCTATTACAAGTGTTGCCCTCATTCTATTTCGTATTGACTTGATCACTGGAGATTGAGCCCAGGTGATTTTGACAATGTATGCATAGAATGTTGCGTATGCGGCTTCTCGAATTCTTCCACGGCTGCTGTGGAATTGTCATACCCGTTGGGTGCCGCCAGATGCAAGCAAGACAGTGCAAAGTAAAAAGGTCTGCATTTTTTCCGCCATGATCCTTAATCACAACGTGCCGATCGAGGCTATGCCGTCGACCGCGAGATTAATCGTAGCATTTAGGCACTTGCTATATACGTGCCTTGTTTCCTCTCGTGACTTCATCAATGCAGATTTTCGTCCAAGCCAAGTGCCTTCAACTCGCTCCTTCCCTCGGTGTTTACTTTGTCTCCATACCTATCTATCTTGTAAACACAACTAAACAGAATCCAACTCATTGATGACCTTTCGGCTTCACCGTTATGGTTGATCAACCAGGATCCACAGCCAAAAAGTCTCCTGCTCGCATCGAACAGGCCTCAATAACCGATGTCCAATACCTCAAAGGCCGTGTCTCATGGATTCGAGACGAGCTAGATCCCATTGTCGCTCGTAATGGTCCGGATACCCTACGACCCGATATCGTTATCATTCTCTTCAAGCTTTTCGAACAGCTACGCACATCCTACTTGACTCTGGAAACTATTCGCGACTCTCGCATACATCTGGCCCTCATCGAGATTTCTAGGCGTGCTACCAGATGGCCGGTCAGACTTATTGAAGAAGCCGAAGAAATTGTCCTCAAATGGGAGTCTGAATGGGGTCCCCTTTCAAGTATCAAGGTCAATCTCTATGATACAGGCAGAAGATTACATGGCATCAGCACTCCTGAAGATCTCCAACGAGAGATGCTCCTCAACAAATGGTCGCGTAAAGAGACTGCATGGGTGAATCCCAATGCAGCGAGGCGAAACGGAGACCTCGGCTTTCTACCAGGAGAGTAAGTATAGTTTCCCATGCTTCCTGATTTTCCTAACGCGCCTTCCAGCTGGTGGATTAACACCATGTTTGCATATCACGACGGCATCATTGCCAATCCATCATCAGACAGTGGCGTTACCACCTGCTACACACAAGCATACGCCTTACTATTAGCAGATGGTGATGAATTGGATTGTACAGATCCAGCACACTTCATTTATCGCTCGACCCCTGGAGATGTTAGACGGTATCACCTTTGTGCCGGGACGTTAGCCTCGAGGCGGCCTATCCGTGTACTGCGAAGCCATACTTTACGCAGCTTCTTCGCTCCACGTGCTGGTGTCAGATACGATGGGCTTTACAAGGTTTCTGGATGGCGAATCACTCAGGACCCAAAGACAAAAGAAATCAACTATTACATATCATTCGACCGTCTGCATTCGGAACCACCTCTTAGTCCAGTGTTAGAGCATCCGACTGCGGAAGAACTGGACGACTATCGTGAGTACAAACGCATCCGAAAAGAGATACGTAAAAATCGCAATCTCTTGCGTCACGGTCTGCGATTCGGTGCTTCCAACACCGCTTCTACCTCTACCCAGGACCGCATGTCAATACCCAAGAAGACCGGAAGTCACGATACCACGAAAACTATTCAAAAGCAGCCGTCACAGAGGAGAGGTAGCTCGTTGTCTTTACAACTACCAGCTCCCGAGCCTCCTTGTGACCGAAACGTGCCAACAAAACTTGAAACGAAATCTGAGAACCCTTTCTTTGCTAGCCCGACGCCTGACGACAATCCTTTCTTCTCCGGTGGCCTGGACTCGCAAACTGGACTTGGCAAGATCAACACGCTGCGTCCCGACATGATAAACTACGCACCTGTGCTACAAGCCGCTTCTGCTGCTGGCGCGGCTATCGATCCATTCTTTGCAAACGCTTTAGAAGAGCAAGCATCGAAGAGGGCAGCTGCTTTTAGATTAAGCATCAGTCCACCAACATCTCCACGTTCTCCAAAATCGATGAGCTTAGGTCTTGGTGGCAGAAAACCAATGGTTGGATTTATTAGCACCATTCACGAGGCAGATGAGCCGAGGAGCCATCCATACATGAGGCGAGATTCGCAGAGTCCAGTGCTCTCCAAAGACTGAAGACTATGTCTACTCATTCCCATTCATCTTTGCTTCATTCCCCCAGCGATATTGATACCCTATTAGCAACCAAGTCTCGTCCTAGAATCATACTTTTCATCTTCTTCAAATTTCCCTGTAACTTTCGCCGATTCAGAATACAGGTCGTGTCAACATTGCCGTCATCGTTTAGAATCGTTTCTCGACTTACTCGTTTGCGTAATGGCTCGCTGCCAATGTGGAAAGGAGATTTCGAGAAGGTGATGTTATGTACCGTTACAGAGAGATGTGGTATTTCTATGTCATATTGTGACCCTGGCCGTCTGCCAAAAACTGCGTTGCTCGGCAAAGCTCCCCGCGCCACATAGTATCAACAAACACTTTTTATGGCGACAGTCCAGAATCCATATAATCTTGATTGTCTTTCAGCTTTCTGCTTGCATAGTAACTATGGACGTTTCTGAATTAATAGAATGTAAGATTGTGTCTCACTCATTGTCTTCATTCTTCATGCACCCCCCTCTCGTAAAAGAATCAGCGCGCGGATCCAAAGACAAGATTATGATTCTCATACGCGACATTGTGTTGTTTCTGGTTGAGTACAGATTGAACATCTTGCAGTCATGTATGGGTTCATCCCATGTTTGGTCGTGGTCCCGTAGTGGGTGAAATCTACTCATAGCCAACTGCACTTTCACACCTCCTTCAAAAGGACGCTACCCTTACCTTCGATGCAACCATACCTTCATCAAAAATCTGTTGGGAGCTGACATCAAAACCACAGCAACAATACATGCCTCGCCATCGCCAGATGGCCATTACATCGCTGGTCTAACCCCCGATCACCTCTACATTTATTACACAGCAACTCTGACCATTACGTCTTCTTTTCCACTCGACAACTCGAATTCTCCAACAACTCGATCTACCGAAACACCTACACTACATTGGACACCATGTTCGCTTTCTATCATTCTGCAGACCAGCAGTTATGTGTCACTCTACAGCCTGGCAAACACGGCTAGCAGGGTGAAAATTGCCAATGGAAGTGCCAGCTTGGGTAGAGTTGCAAGTGTGGACGTTTTTGGTGAGAATATTTTTGTGGTCTGGGAGTTTGGCAGGGTCGGTGTTTTTGAGATTGCGAGGGGCCGGATTACAGAGGTTGGGGAGTTGAAGACTGGCATTGGAAGCTTGAAGTCTGCATGGGGGATCAGGAGGGTCAAGGGCAGAGCTGAAGGTGTGTTTTCTTTCATGTTATCTCAGGCTTACAGGGAAAATGCGGCTAACAATCACAGTACTTGCCATGTTGTGTCGCAATTCGGCAATAGACGTGTTGTCCTTGATATTGGTTCCGTCGACTACACCGTTTACGACCATAAACATACCGACAACCGATGCTCAGTCATTAGCTTGGAGCCCGTCAGGCAAATGGCTGAGCATACTAGACACACCATTGAGTGCACCAAACTCTGCCGTGCACATATATACTGCAGATGGCAACTTCTATCGCAGTTATCCTCCTGCAAGTTCTGTACCCATTGAGGAGACCTACGCCTTAGGTCCTCTGCGTCAAGTATGGGGACCTAATCATCTCGCTCTCGCCAATGCAGACGGCAGCATCACTCTTCTCTCCACAACCACTTTCTCTCCGGTGTGCACCTTTGAGCCATGGACAACAACTGAAGACGACATCTCAGCCGTATACCGCGAGCAAGTCAGTGGCAAAGGCGAGCGCAACTGGACATACCTGGGTAACGGCGACGACACCACATTCCAACTCTTAGCATCCTACTCACCGGCCATTGAGATGAAATTTGATGCAGCTGGCAAGTTCATTGCTTTCCGCTATGAGGCTTTTCCAGAGACCGTGGTTGTTTGGAAGATACCTTCTTCCAAGCCCATCTTCGCCTCTGGCACCCAAGACACCGAGCCAGAAACAGAAAACAATGAAGACCAGAATACATCGATATTGGTTTTCCATCATCACACCACTGTCAAGAAGCTGCACTGGCACCCTACAATCTCAGGTCTTTTGTTGTCTCACACAGAAGACAACCAAGTTTACCTGTCTTCCACTACAGGCGAGACAAATGCACCACTACATCTCTCTCATTCCTTTTCTGCTCCTGCAGCAGCTTCATCAACTTCTTCTACTCCACCCACCGACCTTATCAATGTTCATTGGGTAGCTTCCTCCACTATCCTCATCACCACTAAAAAGCGCGGCTGGGTCATTGCATATCCTTTCGGTGCTCCCTCTGCTCCTTCGTCACCAGTTCAACCCAAGTCTTCGACTGGAGTTAGGGGCATAGGAGATGAAGAGACGCAAGAAGAAGTCAGTGAGGATTCTTTGTATGATATACTGAGTGGGAGGACACCGTTGCCTGCACTCAGGATCTCTGATGATTACCTGCCTGAGGATTCAGAGGTGGAAGAGGATGCAGAGGGGGGTCTAGATAGACTCAACGATACATTCAGAGGCAAGGGGACTGCAGGAACCATTGGGAGTTTTGAGTATTAGGTGAATAAGAAAATGGATGTCAACATCTGTAAAATGCACGTTTGCCAAAACTATTCTGTGCTTTGGTCGCCTTCCCACTTGTCGCCGTTGTTGCATCTCCCCTGAACTATTGAATGGACGCAATCAATGAGTTGAGACAAATACACCTAGCAAAGGATGGAAGGAGCGATTATAAATGCCCAACTTTCTATCAACCATATCAACACCCTCTACTCCCATCTACCTCGGAGCACACACCCTCTATCCCAAAATCTCCCCCCTGGGCAAAACCTTCACAGGCAAAGACTTCTTATCCCAAACCAAATGCGTAGTCTGATCCAACCAATCTCTACTCGCTTCCTCAGCAAGCTTTACATCAAAATGCCACAGCAAATTCGCCATGATCAATCTCATCTCGTGATATGCCAACGTCAAACCAATGCAGTTTCTAGGACCCACGGAGAAGGGTTGATGGACGTCTTTTCTGTCGTTGGCATAGGTGGTGGAGTATAGGGGGTGGGAAGAGGGGAGCCAGCGTTCGGGGGCAAAGGTCTCGGGTGAGGTAAAGTTTGCGGGGTGGTGGTAGGCTGCGTAGTGAGGGATGCTGACTTTGACCTTTGGGGAGAGGTGGGGTTAGTGGATGGTATGAGGATAAGGGGAGGAGGTTACTTACGTTTGCTGGAATGAAGTGGCCGCCGATTGTTGCGCCGACGGAAGGGGTGATTCTTCTGATGCCTTCGGGGACAGCAGGGAACATTCTCATGCCTTCTTCCAGACAGGCAGATAGATACTGGAGACAAAATTCTGATTAGCTTTCTTCTTTTCTCTTGTAGTTTTCGGCCTTGTTATTTTCCTCACTTACAGGCAATCTAGGCAATGACTCCATGGTAATGTCGTCGATGCTGGCAAATGCTTCTCTGATCTCTTTGGTCAAATGATCGAGGACAGGCTTGTTGTTCAACAAATGCCAGGTCAGTCCACACAAACTTGTCGCTGTGGTCTCGGTACCAGCAATCATCAACAGATCGGCATTAGCATACAACTCATCCATAGTCATCTCTGCACCATCCTCCTTGTGCTTGAGCATCAGTCCTAACATGTCGGGTCTTTCTGTCTTCATCTCGAGACGCTTATTGACCTTATCGACGGTAATCTTGTAGGAGGAGTCGATGGAGTCTTGAATGTGTTTTGGGATCATCATAGTGGCGAGGCGGAAAAGGAGAGGGAAATATTGGAGAGCGCGAGAGGCACCGGCTAGCCAGATGGAGACGAAGAGTTGAGAAAGCCAGTCTGAGTATTCCATGTTTTCACAGAGACCGAGAGATTTGCCAAACATCAGGTCAGCGATGGTATCGAAGCTGTAGATAGGATCAGTGTCGTGTTGCTCCCATACCGTATGGCTCTTTTCTTGTTGAAAGTAGGCGAAAAGCCAAACAAGAACCAGAATACTGGAATCACTCACGTAACGCAGTTGAACACTTTAGCCATGTCGATAGCCTTGTTCTCCTTCATCCTCTCCTCCAACCTCTCAACCATCATACCAGTATACGTCGTCAACATACCCTGCTGCAACTTCAATGCCCTCTCACCAAACGCGGGTGCCAACATCTTTCTCTGTCTACCATGGTCGGCACCAGCCAACAGAATTGATCGCTTAGTGTTCTCAGAAAGCGCATAATTGGTCCAATCCTTCTTCAACTCTGGCTTCTTGAAACCGTAAATCTCTTTCCAGACCGGAGTTATGAAGGAGAGTTCGTTTGGCGCCATACGAACGATGGGTCCGTATCTGAGGTGCCATTTGAGGACTGTCTGGGGCTCGCGGCCGTTGATGTTTAGCCAGAGGCGTGGTAGGGGGGAGACAGCATTGAGGAAGGGTCCGGGATGCTGCGAGAGTGGATGGAAATAGAGGTTGTAGATGGCCTGAGTTGCGAAATAAAGAAACACTGCAGAGAGGGCTAAGATGCCAATGTTCGGCACGTCTTCAAGAAGTGCCATGGTCGGCAGACTTCGATAAGGATGAGAGGGTTAGTGCAGTCGTAAAATGAAGCACGAAAATGATTGACAACGAGCAGCAGACGCTGGTCAAGGCCTATATAGGTTGTGCCTACCATATTGGTTGACAGAGTCCCCTCTTTCACGAACACTGCTTCAGTGGGGCAGTCGTTCTTGGGCACGTACGAATTGATATATATTTTCAGAAGATCTGCAGTGTGCTTTGGCGAATTGAATCCTTCTGCTAAGTCTGACCTATCATGAAGGCAGGATACTGACCGCAGTGGGAAACGAGTCTTTTACCTGCATGAAAATTTGGAGCGATAGTGTCAAGAATAGATTGATGTCTCCAATAGGCGAAGGCACGAAGGATGCAAGATGTGGGGTTCTCGGTGTCATGGCCGCAAAATTATCAGGCACACAGGGTCATGTTTGTGTCTCCAAAGAGAGAGAGGAGAAAATCAGAGTGCTTGCTGTAACTTAATGCAAAGATATCAAAGGTCTCACGACTGTTAGAAGTGCATGAGGCTGGGTTGAAACGTGTAGCGGGTAAACGTCATGATTGGCAGGCGGACTTCCAAGTTCTGCAGGAAAGCACCCTCGTGGTACTCGAGTACTGATAGTCAGGCTGTGTAGAGACAGCGCCTGGCTGCGAGCAGATGGCGCAGTACAGTTCATAGCGGGTGATCTTAGTTGTAGGCAAAGAGGCTGAGTCGTAAAACAAGAAGGCCAAGGAGCAAATAAATGCCAATTGTGATGGCGCGACTGAGACAGAGTTCCTTGGACGGGCCTGAGTCTAGATAGCTCTTTTCTTGGCGGTGGTGACGCATTGCGACGTTTTTGTTGAAAGTGGGCGCTTCAATGCTCAGAGGACGCCAACCACTTCTTTTTCTGGAATCTCAAGTTGAAAACCTTCACACATTGATACGCGCATTCCTTCCCTTTGTTGAAATCTTGTCCCGCTTGCTTGTGCAAAGTCTTTGGAATCGACAAACCACGCGACCTTATACCACGACCATCACAACCATCGCAGGCGTGACGAGCGGCTTATCGGAACCGTCTCTCACCCAACATCCGCCGTCATGACCTGGTTCACAGCTCCAACCTCATACCGCCTCAACGCCGCAAATGCCTTGTCAACAGGAATGGGAAGCTTGAAGGAAAGAAGATACACTTCGGCCGCCGTCGAACTACCCATGATGGCTCTAGGAAATGGTCACACATCACACCCAGACTTTGCCCACCTGGTCCTGCTAGTCTTCGAAGCAGTGCTGGAGGTCGTGTGCGTCAGTCTGCCGGGTTACATTGTAGCCAGGCGAGGCATGTTTGATGCAGAAGCTCAGAAAATGGTAGCCAACCTGAACGTCCAACTCTTCACGCCGTGTCTAGTCTTTACCAAGCTCGCCTCGCAACTCAACGCCGACAAGCTCGCCGATCTCGCCGTCATCCCCGTCATCTTCTGCGTCCAGACTCTCGTTTCATGGATTTGCGCTCGTCTCATGTCCAAGGCCTTTGGTTTCGGTAAGAGACAGACCAACTTCGTCATTGCCATGGGTGTCTTTGGCAATTCCAACTCGCTACCCATCTCCCTCGTCATCTCGCTTTCCAAGACTCTCAAGGGTCTGCACTGGGACCGTGTCCCTAACGACAACGACAACGAAGTTGCTGCAAGAGGTATCCTGTACCTACTCATCTTCCAACAGCTCGGCCAACTCGTGCGCTGGACTTGGGGTTACAATGTTCTGCTGGCTCCCGCTGTCGAAGCTGAGATTGTCGATGAAGAGAGGGACAACCTGATTGAAGAGGGCAGATACCGTGACGATGTCGACGAAGAAGACTTGGAGCAGGCTTCATCTTCTATCAAGAAGATCGGTGGCTCAGCATCCGGCACTGACTCTCCTCGTACTGTTTCTTCTATGGGCTCTTCATCTTCCAATGATGCTACTATTGTGAAGCCCGTTGAGGGTGAAGTCATGGCTACACCTGCCAATGGAAACATTGTCGGTACTGGACCTGGCAACTTTGCAGGCAATCTTGGTCCTCGTCAGCGCTCGACTGGCCACATGACACAATTCCCCAACTACTCGACTGCTTCGACCGATCACTCTGAAGCTCCCACTGGCATCAAGGCCACCATCTCAAACTTCTTCGCTCGCATTGGTGCTTCGATCAGTTCCTTCTTCAACAACATGTTCGCCAAGCTTCCCCCTGGCATGCAGAAGTTCTTGAGCACTGTCTCTCACTACACTGGCCGCTTCTTGAAGGGAGTCTGGGAGTTCATGAACCCCCCACTCTGGGCTATGGTCGCTGCTTTGATCGTCGCCTCCGTCCCCAAGCTCCAGCACACCTTCTTCGCCCCTCACACCTTCGTCTCCAACTCCGTCACCCGCGCCATCCAGCAAAGCGGTGGTGTCGCCGTCCCCTTGATTCTTGTCGTCCTAGGTGCAAACCTCGCCCGGAACACTCTTCCTCAGGAAGAGTTGACAACCACCCCTGAAGGCAAGAAAGAAGAGCGCAATCTCCTCATCGCCGCTCTCGTCAGCCGTATGCTTCTACCCACCCTAATCATGGCTCCTTTCCTCGCCATATTCGCCAAATACGTCCCTGTCAGCATCTTGGACGATCCTATTTTCGTCATCGTCTGCTTTTTGCTTACTGGCGCTCCTTCTGCTCTTCAACTTGCCCAGATTTGCCAACTCAACGGTGTCTTCATGGGTGTAATGTCCAAATTGCTCGTGCAGAGTTATGTTGTCTGGATCTTGCCAAGCACACTTGTCTTGGTTATGGTTGCTCTCGAGGTTGTCGAATGGGCTGCTTAAAGCATCGAGGACGAAAAGTGAATATGAACCTCTGTATTATAGCCATCCGTCTGTTTTTTTGCTGCGTTTAGGCGTGTTATGACCACTTATCTGACCCTCAATATTATACCAACGACTTAAGATTTTGTGGTTTCTTCCAGTGCAAGTTTCTTCATGGTGCCAATTTCGCTAATAGTAGAAGTGCTTGCAAACTAAAAGTAACGAACAGCATACCACACCAACATGAACCAAGACATTCCCACAAGCATGGCCACCAAGATCAAAAGATAAATGCAGTCGACATGATCATCACACAAGACGCCCTTCTCGATCGTTTCGACTTGTACAACCTCTGCTTGGCTCTCATCAGGTCTTCTCCTTCTTCCCACTGGTTGCTTCTTTCATGCCGACACTCGACTCGGAAACCATATGATCGAGGCAGTAATGTGCCGACTTCTCGTAGTACTTGGTTTCGACGGTCTCGCAGCGCACGTTTGTACCGCGGCGTTTTTCGCATTGGCGAAAGTCTTCTTTGCGTTTGTCGCCGCAGGTGTAGCGGCGGTAGAATTGAGTGCACATGTTTTGAGAGGTGAGGAGTGTAGGAGGGAGCTTTGATGACTTTCTTCAAGAAGGCAGGCGTCAGGCAGTTTTTGCGGATTGAGGTTTGGCAAGAAAGGGTGAATGGGGTAGGATGAAGCAGGTGGTGTAAATCGACAAGGAGATTTGGTGCTTATTACAAGGTCGTTGTTGTTGTATTGCTTACTCTCCTTGGGTCAGAAATGATTGCAGTTGGTGGAATTATTGCTGGCAAGGCTGAGTAGTCGTGGTTGCCTTGCATCGAGATATAACATGTGATCATGACAAGGCAACAAACAGCGCATCCAACAGACAAACCATCAATGGTGCAATCAGCAGTGCATACTGTTAGACAATACAGAAGTCTCGTCTTGATCAAAATCCATGACCAAAATGATGTCGAGATCATCACCTTGATGGACAGGCCGACGCCCAACGCGTGACGCGTTTTCTCATTTCTCGATGTCGACCTCAAAGTTCAATCAAACATGCCACCTCCATACCGTCAACCTTCGCAAGTAGGCGCCACAGCAGCGACAAAACGTCCTTTCAAACCTCCAGCCATCTCAAAAGGCGGCGCAACCTCTTCATCCAGCGGCAATCCTCCTCCCCCTCGACCTGTCCCTGCCCCCCAAAACCCAACGTCTAGAACAACATCTGCGACAAGACCGCAAACATGGAACTCAAACAAACCCTCGGGCTTCCAATCTGCCAGCGCGCAATTCGACAAGGACGACCTTGAAGCCATGCTCATCTCAGACGACGATGACGATGACAATGATGATTTCTCCGCCGCCCCCACCAGACGGCCTGCTCCACCGACTGCCATCGAACCAGCAGCAAAACGTCAGAAGACTGCGCCACAATTACCCACACGCCTGCCCTCCCTATCACCGCTATCTTCTGCTGTACAACCCGACCCCCTACCTCAACCCGCACACGCCCCGGCCGCTGTAATAGGCAGCAAAAAGGACGATATACCACTGCTTCCTTCCGCCCTCATAACACGTCTACTACACGAAAGCTTCGACGACAAGGGCACCAAAATAGGCAAAGATGCCAATGCATTGACGGCAAGATATCTGGATTTGTTCGTTAGAGAGGCCGTGGCTAGAGCTACAGAGGTGGCCAAAGAGAGGAAAGAGATGAGAGAAGCTGGCGGCCAGAAGGTGGATGATGGCGTCTGGCTTGATGTGCAGGATCTCGAAGAGGTGGCACCGAGTTTGGTCTTGGACTTCTGAGTCGAGAGCAGACTTGGTTCGTACTTGATCTGATGATGCTACGGACGGATGGTGAGCAAGAGTCTTTCTTGACGGCACATGATCTGGCGCATGTGGAATGATGGTCCGCGAAGAAATCAGAACCCCTCACTTATACGGGGCCTACACGTTTCTTGTCCTCGACATACCAAGCTGTTCACGATATCAGTGGTCTGTACGAAGCTATGACAGTAATGGAATGCACATGAGGGCAGCGATTTCAACTTCTTTGGCATCGATTGCAATGTGTGACCCAAAGGCAGTGAACATGAGAAGTTGCGAAACATCCTAAGAACTTGATCTCTTGGATGTTTCAGTGCTGGGAACACTTCAATTGATTGGCAAAAACATCGAAAGGTCACATCACGATAGATCAGACGAATTGTGTGGGACATTCAATCGTTTAAAAACAAGGACAAATTTTCATTAAGAATCATGCTCTTGCCAAAAATTACCCTTCCTCCTCTTTCTGCTTGCTCAAAAAGGCAAATGTTTTTCTACCTGGTTTTCTCAATCTCTCTCCATTCCATTCCTTGTCGTAAACATCGTTAATTGGAGGACTGGATCTACTCCAACTCAACCTTCCTAACACTCTCCCAACCCTCCTCTTCCTCGTGCACAATCTTGGGCACAACAACCCTCAAAACTCCATCCTCGAGTTTGGCACCAATTCTCTCCTCGTCAATCTTGACTCCCTCTTCGAGTTTGATTTCGCGCTCGAAGATTCCAACTTCTCTGCGTTCGTCGGTGACGAGACAATTCATCGTTGTCTCGGAGACGTCGGGGCGAGCTACGACACCGGAAATGGTGATGCTGTTGCGCGTGCCCGAGTAGGTTATGTCGAGTTCGGGCTTTTTGGCGCCGGGCAGGGAGGCGTGGATGATGTAGCTATTGGGGGTGCTGAAGAGGTCGATGGCGGGCGTGAAGGTGCCGTCGTTGGTGGTCTTGGAGACTTCGTTGGTGGGTTGGTTGTTGGCGAAGGGGTTGTTGCCGCCGAAGAGGGCGGGTGCAAAGGCTTCGGCTAGGGCATTGAGATCGAAGGGGAAGGCAGGGGGATGGGGTGGACCGTGAGGGCGGTTGTGGTGTCCGCCCCTTGGCCCATGGCCTCCTCTGCCGCGCCCTCTGTGGTGCGGCGACGGTCCTCTAGGGTGATGGTGGCGCGGGCCGCCGAAATGATGGGGACCATGGTGAGGGGGTGGTGATGGTTCACGCGAGTGTGGGTGATGGTGAGGCTCTGCAGGCGTCTCAGGAGGGGTATGAGGAGACGACGAGCGGAATGGATGCTCGTTGGCAGGAGGTGGTGGTGGAGGAGCACTTCCAGAGTGCTCGGGTGGTGGTGGTGGACCTCTTTGACCATCTCTGCCATGCCTGTGGCCATGAGGACCGGCATGAGGTGGCCCATGGTGGTTTCTCCTGCCGCGATGAGCCCAGGGACCCCAGAACTCTTGACCCTGGAAAGGATCAAAGTCAGGGCCAGAACCTCTACCTTCGGCGAAGGGAGACGCGCCTTGGTTGTTCTGGAGACTGGCGACAAAGTCCCAGAAGTTGTTGTTGTTCATGTTTCTATTGTTCGACATGATTGATACAATGATTGATGATGAAAAGGAAAAAGAATGAATTTGCTGCAAACAACTCTACCTTATATGCATACCTACCTTCTAGAGCTTCAGGCAACAGCATCGAAGACGTGTACACAAAGTCGTCACTTGCATCAGCCACAACAGCTCTAACCTGCCGTCTATTCGTTCAGGGCTGTCCAATTGCCAGCATGGAAGAGCGTGGAAAGAGGCAAGTGTGCACCAGAAGGTGGGGGAATAGGCAGCTCTGAGCCACGCGTTCGTAGCATTCGCCACAGGGAGGGCAAGTTCGACCGCTGGACCGCTGTGGCGTACGTATTTCGCCACAGGAGAGCAATGGCATGTTAGCCAATAATTGGTCTCTCACGTCGCAAAGAATCGATTTGGTTCTTGTACAAGTGACTCAGCATGCAGAAGATGCTGCCTTGACAAGGAAATGTTGTCGGAGAACGGAGGTCGATTCGGCCGACCAGCTCCGAAAGATTCTTCTGCAATCGATGAGTTGGAGAACCGATTCTTTCAACGACGAGAGTCGTAGGCGCAAGAACGCAATAGGTAATTGATTATCTGCAGATGACCCTGTCATAATTACTCCACAGGATATCACGCATATATGTTCAGAGGTCAGCTTTTCTGTAGCGGACCGAATGGAAGCATTCTGGATAGCACCTCTTGGCGACTGGTTTCCAGGCAAGAGTCGAAAGACTTTCGGAAGTGAACGCTTCGTCGGCGTACTTGCCTCCCTTTGGTCCCGGCCGTAAATTGATACTTTGTACTTCACCTGTCAGAGGACTCTTCACATGAAAAAGTTTTGAATCATAGTGT
The DNA here is from genome assembly GCA_024195555.1 of Aureobasidium sp. EXF-12298. Classification (NCBI taxonomy): domain Eukaryota; kingdom Fungi; phylum Ascomycota; class Dothideomycetes; order Dothideales; family Saccotheciaceae; genus Aureobasidium; species Aureobasidium sp. EXF-12298. The sequence goes on from SWBJ01000460.1 coordinate 13,933, forward strand.
TACGATCTCAGCAATCCTCGATTAATGCGGATAACCTCAAGGTTTGAGCTCCGAGAAAAAAGACATGCATACAAACAAGGGAAGAAGGGCGAGATTTCGAAAGAAGCGAAGAAGTGCGACAGAAGAAGGGCCGTCGGAGTGCGCTCCAGGTTTTGGTCGAGTGATGTCAAGGGCTGCTTTCGATGCAATCGGCAGATAACAATTTGATGTTGGAGGATGCAAACCCAGAATCGGTCTCCTTGTACCCGAAAGGTGAGTTTAGTCAATCGCTTCGACTGACGGTGGCGGTCTTGGATATCATGATAGACTTTGCAGACCATGTGCCGAGCCATGTGCGTGGTCGATGATGGGGATTTAAGGCTCAAGACAGCGAGCAGATGGTACTTCTTGCCAGGTACTTTTCTTGATCTGCATGATTTCGAGTCAGAAAGTAGACAACCTTTCTATAAAATAACCTTTTCATCAGGTGGAGGCAAAAAAGTAGGAAGTACAATTAACCCTGGTTAGGCTTCAGAAATAGTTAGGTTGTTGTTGCAATAGATGAACTAGATGCAAGGTGTATGAATCGTGAAGTCTGCAGCAAAATGTGCAACGCCGAGATTGGCAGATCCAAACGAGCAACCATCTATCGCGCAACACACTGCGTCAGCGATCAAGATGACAGTCCGAGGCAATGGATACTCCCCACGATTCGGCTAGTAGAAAGCAATGAATCTAGTTCGATGGTTTGGGAGATTGCACTCGCGGGAATACGCCGCGGCGTATGTTGAAGGCACTGCATGTCGTACGAGTCGAGTGGGAGAATCCTACAAGCAAGAGTCGGTTTGATGCGAAGAAGTGCCGCTGACCAAAGCCCAGCCTCCAAACGAGTCAACATCCCACCATCATCCCTCTCTCTCCTCTCGTTTGTGTCTGTTCCGGCTCGGTCCTGTTTATTCCTCGTGGCTTGGATGTCTCGTGCTTTGTGGGGCTCCTCGTGCCAGCCCAATTCTTTCCAACTGTCAGCAAAGTGCTCGTGCGAGCTCCTTCCTGCTTCGAACCTGCCCTCAACGACCTTGCCCCCTTCTCCAACGCAGTTTGTTCGGTCCTTTCCCACATGGACTCCACATATAGGCATTCTCATTATTCAAAAAACAATAGACCCGTGGAGCATCAAATCAAACACAAATCCAATCATAGAATTCAACTGTTAATCAATCAAACGATTAAGCGAAGAGACCTAACCTTGTGGTTACATAAGCTTCCTCTACTTTTTGCTTATCCATGGTGAGAGCATATGGAGTCTCGCCGGAAAGAACAAAAATATAGGCGATCTTCATTATCAAGACTTGGCACCGCTTTTCATGAGACAGCCATGTCATTGCCTGTTGGGGATCATCGTGCAGGTCCCAGCTTTGCGGCCGTCACTTGCCGACCCTTTTGTGTTGGGAATTGCTTTCCCTCAAGGCTTGAGAACCCTGGCACGGCGTCTCAGCAGATCCAGCGTCATGGCCGAAACAGCGGTCGAAGAAGAAACGACGTAGGTACTCTTCTGTACATGACAATCAGTGACGACGGACAAGAAAAAAAATACGAGAACTACAAGTGCATATGACGAGGAAGAGAAACGGTTTAGAAGGTGAAAACAGTCATGTAATTGCATAGTCTAGAAAGAACTCCTCATCCATGGTATCAACCGGAAAATAGCAAGCCAAAACTCCCATGTCCAAACCAGGCACCAATGCCATGTATTTGTGATGCCCCAAAACCTCTGAGCGCCATACAGTAAAGCAAAACGAAAGAATTAATGGGCTAATACCCAGTCCCATAAGTGGTATCGGTCGCTCAAAGCGTCAATCAAGAAAGAAAACAACGTGATCTGCTGGCGACTAAGCGACAGTCAGAAGAGTGAGAAAGGAAGCGCTTAAACGCATGATCAAGTACTGAGAAAGACGTTGACGCTCAGGCTTGGGTATGTGAAGCTGGCGTGTCGTAGAGTCGATAAGGTCGTAAATTAGAAGGTGCTCCAGTTCCAGTTGCCGCCAACGGACTGGGCAACGCTGCCGACGGGCTGTTGTTCCTCAGATGACTTATTTGAGCTGGGAACACCGACAGGTTGAGTGAACATGGTCTCGTTGCTGTCTCTGCTGCCGACGCTGTTGTTGCGCGAGGGCCGGGCAGCACGCCATGCACGGTAGTCAGTCCAGCAGTTGTCGCAAGCCCGCTGAAGAGTACCCTCAGGGTGGAAGCGAGCCTCCTGGTCAAGCGGAATAGCATGGGGGCTGTGGCTGCTGCAGAAGATGTCTCCACAGCGACGGCAGTGATGACGACGGTTGAGCATGGAGAAAGGACGAGTGCATGTGGAGGACTTGCACTGTGCAGCACTGTTGTCAGGCTTCCAGTGGTTTCTGGTGGGAGCACCAGTGACGGCACCCTTGGTCTCAGTCCACTCGTCGGAAACGACTCTGGTGATGCTGCCGGGGCCCCAAGGGCCAAACGATCTAGAGTCGTCCTCGTCAGGGCTGAGAGGAGGGGATGCGAGACTGGCAGGAGCGGCGAACTTGAAGCCATCTCTGGACATGTCCATGCTGCTGTGTGCGCTGCGAGGAGGGGTCAAAGACGTTTGTCTTGAGCCAGGCAACTCTGTGGGGCGCAGGACAGCAGGGACGTAGAGAGGCTGCTTTGGCTGGCGGACCTGCTTGGCGTGCATGTATGCGGAGCGGCTGGAAGGAGAGACATTGTTTGAAGGAGGAGTGGTCGAATCGCCATATTGAGGCTGACTAGAGTAGATGTAGGTGGGCGACTGCATAGGTTGAGGGTGCTGGGCGAAAGTGGTGGCCATGTTGAATATCGGTCTCGTGTGTTAAGTCGCTCTAATACATAAATATATGTGGATGGTGGTCGTTAAGTATCCAGTGTAGGATGTCGTATGTCGTGGGGAGATGCAAGGAGAAATGTCAAATGTCGGTCTGCCCAGGGGGATGATATGATCCAAAGTTGGAAATGGAACGGAGATGCACAAGGGCTGCGAGATAAGAGAGATCGCTGGCCAACCAGGTACTTGGACAGTCTACTGCAAGGTGCAAGGCTACCCGGGTTTCAGGTATGTCGCGTGAGAAAGGGGATGGAGTAGATAAGAGTAGAGATAATAAGAGTTGGTGGCTGTGGTATGTAGTGTAGCACACGATGACTTTCCGGACAAGACAGGTGGGCGAGATGGGCTATGTATATGAGCCGCTCGCGTGCAGCGTAACAGTTGACTGGGGCAGATGGGGGCTTGACACGGCACGCCTAGCCTGGCGAGCGCAACAAGGTTTGAGTTACGTCCGGCGCTATGGGTGGTTACTGGTTAGGTGGATAATCGAGGACCCTTGGCTGATGCGCCGAAGGGATCAAAAGCGACTCAAAGCGCTGCGAGAGAGCAAACGGCCGACCGAGATTCAACGCTGTCAACTGGCGAGCGACCGTGTGCTGGAGAGATAGAGCGGCGCCGTGCTGACCACAGATTATGACATCCCCGCCTTCTACACTCGTTGCTCTCGACTGAATCTGCAATGCAAGCAAATTCGAGCAAAGTAAGCAGTGCAATTCTCGACACCGCTGCAGCAAAGCAATACTCATCAAATCTTAATTCATATCCTTCTGGCCACAGAGCCAAAAGATCCACGACTTATCTTTGCTTCTGGCGGGTCAGCATCATCTTGCATGAGCGGGCGGCCGCTCTATCCCGTTTTGGGAGCGCTCGACTCGGTCGCAGAGATAAGCCAGTCGGCTCTGATTGGCTCGTCTCGACTGTCGCATGCGCGCGACCCTCTCTTCTCAACAACCTCGTAGCCGCTACGTCTTTAGCATTCCTAGTGGCGGCCGCCGGTTCTCATATGAACTCACGGTCCGGCAGGAATGAGGAAGCGCTGCAAGCCATCCGACTCGACCGCGTATATCTGCTCTTCGTGGTTGGCTGCACCAGCTCGTAACCTGTAACGGTCCCCAGTCTTCGCTGTCTTCTTCAGCCATGCCTTCTGGCGCGGAAGCACCATCTTGCAGCCGCGGAATCTGAGTCGTCCGTTTTATCTCTATCAACTCCTTCTAACCGGGTTTCATGTGAATATATCACTTGCTCTGTCGCGTGTAACAGGTCTGGATGAGTTGTTTCCTCTTTGAACCCCCTCAAGGATCGCCTTAGCTTGCGCTTCCGCTTCCGATGTTCCAGCATTCAACTTCCGAGTCGGGGACTCGGCGTCTGGAGTGGCCTCCAGGTTCCTTCGTTGCAGACCGCATCGCCAAATCAAAGCACCGACAAAAGCCCATCGAAAGCCTGTAAATCTGATTGTCTAGAGCATCAAGAAAGTTTGGATTCTGACACATCGATTCCACTTTGGAGAGATGGCCCTCCGCCTTTTGCGACTTCACCATCAAAGAACCAAAGGACAGTGCTCGGCTCATCTTTATTTGGCTGGCCCCGCCAAGCTTCTTTGCGAATCGCTTGCAGGGCTGCCACATGGCGAGGTTTGAGACATTGAAATCTAAATGAATTCAACCGAAGCCTTCCGTGATCTCGCTCTCGGTATCTAGCACCTTTTACAACGACTCGTTGTCAGAGTCGGCTGACTGCTGGCAGTTGCTCTTCATCATGAAGCGACGAGCCTAGAGGGACGATCCCAAATCGCTATTCTGGTTGATGAAACAACTTTGGGATGATCCCAGAATCCAGACTTGCATCTCAACCCCTTCCGCATGACGCTTAGTCGACAGTGCCTCGTCTCCTGATTGGCTTCAACTTGTGGGTAAGGGTATAGCAAAAACGAACATCACCTCCCATCTAATCATCGCGTGTGCATACTTTTTGGCCAAGATTGCGATGCTTCTTCTGTCGTTGCGTCGTTAGGCGAAACAGTCTTGAGGTTTCTGATATCCGGCAATGCAGCGTGATTGAGGTTATTCACCACAAGTGCAAGCATTATCCATATCCTCAACTCGTACCAATTGGTATAACGGATCTTCAGGCGCACACAAGCAGTCGAATGCATGCCGCTCGAGTTGTTGTATTCACCACCTGGAATTAATCAATTGCCTGTCAACTCATCGCTGGGCCAAGCCGAGGTTGTGATATAACGGTGCTGTGAGGGGTAAACTGACGCTCGTCTCTTAAAGACAGACTTGCGACTGCACATCCATACAGCAACGATATTCGAGATCAAGCCGTTCATTTGTTGCGGTATTGATTGTTTTGGTTTCACACAGTATTGAACGTTCGCTGTATATCCCTCAAAAGCCAAGATCCAAGCACAAATTTCGGAACCATCAACGGGTTTCCACGTTGCTTGCAGCCACTCGACATGTCAAACCAACGTCGTACGACCCAACAAACTCCAAGTCCCCTGTCCCCTTTCCAAGATGACCAAATCTTGACCGAGAGCCAGTGGACTACGTTGGCGTCAATCGTTGATACTATAATATCCCCAGAGACAGAGACTAGTGGGGAAATTCCCAAGAAGACTCAACTCAAAGCTGCCGTTGATACTATCAAGTACAATACCAATGTTACAGATGAAGCTCTGTTATCGGAGTATCTAGCAGAGTCGGCAACTTCATATCCCGAATTCAGAGAGGCCATCCACAGGCTGCTCGCAGAGCAGATCCATACACAGGGAAAAAAGGAACTTCTAAGTGTCCTTGATGCTTTGACGTAGTGGATTCCTTGACCCCTCATAAAACAAATCGAGCGCTGACATGGAACAGTAATGCTCGTACTTCCTGGCTCTTGACAGGTCATTTGACACCGTTCGCACAACTCTCCTTGCGCCAGCGAGAAAAGGTTATTCAATCATGGGCCACGGCACGTTTGCAAATCTTCCGAGTGCTCTTCAGGACGTTCAACGATATGACAAAGCTGTACTGGACGCGCACATCCCCTACGCTTGGTCGCATCTTATCTTATCCTTACACCCCTATCAATCATAGTTATGGAGCAGGCTTTGACTTCCCCTTCGTGGTGTTCCCGCCACTCCCACAGGGGTCTACGCTTATCCCAGCAACCTTCGAGACGGATGTTCTCATCATCGGTAGTGGATGCACTGGAGCAGTTGCCGCTTCTGTTATAGCACGCTCCGGGCTCGAAGTTCTAGTAGCCGAGAAAGGTTATCATTGGAAGCCAAACCACCTTCCCATGTCGGAGAAAAACGGAATGGTACATCTTTTTGCTAATGGAGGCGTGACACTTTCAGATACTGGTAAGATGGGAATCCTAGCTGGCTCATGCTTTGGCGGAGGAGGTACTGTGAACTGGTCTGCATCGCTCCAACTCCAGCCGTTTGTCAGACAAGAATTCGCAAAGAAACACAATCTGCCATATTTTGAGAGTTCTGCATTTCAACATGACATGGACGCAGTCTGCGAAACCATGGGTGTCGGAACTCAAGCTATCAAACACAACCCTGGAAACCAGATGCTCCTGGATGGTGCAGAGAAGCTCGGCATGAAGGCGAAGCCCGTGCCCCAGAATACTGGAGGTCAAGCTCATCAATGTGGTTATTGTACACTTGGCTGTGGAAGTTGCGGCAAGAAAGGACCGACAGAGAGCTGGCTTCCTGACGCTGCTCGACATGGCGCTAAATTTGTTGAAGGCTTCCAGTGTGAGAAAGTAATATTCGCTGAGGACAAAACACAAGACGGAAAGAAGATTGCCATCGGCGCTCGAGGTGTTTGGACTTCACGAGACGAATCTGGCGGCGTGTCTGGAAAGGTGTATAGGCGTCCGGTCACAATCTACGCCAGGCGTGCCGTGGTCGTAGCTGCCGGAGCGCTTGGAGGCACCGCGCTGCTCCTCGAGAGAAGCGGCATTCAGAATCCCCATCTCGGCAAGCACTTGAAATTGCATCCTGTCAACACTTTATTCGGCGTCTTTGATAGAGACATTATGCCGTGGGAAGGTGGTATTCTGACCTCGGTTGTCAGTGAATACGAGAATATCAACTCAACAGGCTATGGCTGCAAGTTGGAATGCGTCACTATGCTTCCTAGCATGGTTCTACCATTGATGCAATGGAAATCAGGTTTGGAGTGGAAGGTACATGCTGCCAAGTTCAAGCGTATGGCAGGGTGGATATCGCTCGCTAGAGACGAAGGCGAAGGTGAAGTCTATGCTGACCCAGTAGACAAATACCGAGTCAGAGTCAAGTACGACACATCGAAGTCGGATCAGAAGAACATTGCAGTCGGCCTTGTCGCATTGGCAAAGATCGCGTTTGTCGAAGGGGCACGCGAGATTCATGTCGGTGTTGCAGGCGTACCTCCATTCATACGCCGTCAATCTGTCAAAACGTACTCATCGGCGATCGATGCCAGCCAGACCGGGGGAAATGCTGGAGACAGGGCAAGCATAAACGACCCTGAGTTTTTGCAATGGCTGTCCCGTCTAGAACTGTTTGCTGTCAACGGACTCCCTGGGGATGCTGGGCAGGTGTCAGCTCATCAAATGGGCACTGCGAGAATGGGTTCTTCGCCCACGAACAGTGTCGTGAACTCCCGGGGTGCGGTGTGGAATACACAGTCACTCTTCGTAGCTGACACTTCTGTTTTCCCGGGAGCAAGCGGAGTGAACCCAATGATAACAGGTATGGCAATTGCAAGAGGTATCGCCCGAGGCATTGTCGAAGACCTAGGTCTTCCTTCTACACAACAAGCACCAAAAGCGAAGCTGTGAGCAAAACAGCCCGACGAAGTGGTTGGGTGTGCGGCTTTGCTCCGCTCGAGCTGCTTCGCATTCCATGCGAGTCATTAAGCTTAAACCGAGCGGAAGCTATTACATAAGATACATAGCCAATCTACTTAGAGCACGATTTATACTTTATGGTATGCATAGCTGGAGCAACCAACCAACGCCATCATCTCCCATCTCTCGCCTACTCGCGGTCTACCTATACTATTGCCGTTTGTTCCAGAATGCCAACGTGGCGGACAGGATGGTATGGCGCCTTCCGCTGCCGCTACGACAATAGCTTTGAAACCACGCCGCGGGGCCGAGTGCATGTACGGAAATTGGCCCAGGTCAGATGGGAATACGAACATACGAATGGTTGACAAAGCATGTGGGCAGCGTAGATGCAACACTCGTACGATGGTGCTGCGGACCTAGATGCACATCTAGAGCCTGAGCTATCTTTGCCTGACTAGGAGATGGCTGGCAGAGAGTGCGCGTCGCTTGACAGAGCAAAACATGAGACGATAGTCTGTACAGATGTTCAATTAGGTATTGCAATCCCCAACGTCCACCGCTACGCAACGCGTATGGTACTCAAGTAGATCAATGTCTTCCCCACCGAGCATGCATAATAGATTGTCTGCTTACTGATCTCCATATCAGCAAGATTCAACAGATTTCACGTTGCAAGATAGATTGCTATCTACACTCGGTTCAACACACAAATGAAGACTTTGTTGGAGTATTACCACTCGTCCGGTTTGATTTGCCAATCGATTTGCGGGGCCTCATTCAAGCATTGGTTGAGGCTTGATGGACACGCGACACCTTACCAAGAATTGATTATGTAGCTCTGTGAGCCTCTCCCGCTTGCCGAGCTCAGCAAGTTGGATCGCAACGGTGGGCAGTCCGAAGATCCGTCTCTGCACGAGCACACTTCTTCCAGTCCGGTTCAAACGGACCGAGTTTCGCTCTTCTTCTGTTGGACTGCATGAAAATCAAAACACCACATGCAAGTTGATGCAACTACACATTGCATACAAAAAGCTAGACAAGGCGTGGCTGCACCAGGGCATTGCCCTTGTTCGCCTTGGCATGTCATGTCGGCGCCAAACGGAAGAAAATGCCAATTGTACTACTGTAGACCCTTGAACCCCTCGAAGTCTATTGCGTGTATCGTCCCGCTTCGTATCCCTGGTTTCTAACTTTTTTTCCTTGCCCTTCTTCTCGTCCCAAAAAGTAGTCTTCTTCATTTTGTAGATCAATAGTGAGACGGGTCAGGTGGGGAGGGGAGAGGACCATGCACCGAGGGTCTTCCGAAACCCAACACACCCATGGACATCATATGTGAACAAGGGACGGGTTGGGGCTCGTATGCGCTTTTTAGGAAGGCATTGGCAAGGCGAGAGTTCCGGAAAGCATGTGCTGGACGGCAGTTGTATTTGCTGTACTCGGTTGCTTCCAGTCATGATGGTCAACCTCGGCGGCCGCATAGAGTTGCGACTTGTGACTCGGTTTGTCTTTCTTGTCTCCTGCAGGATCTGCCTAGACATATACTCTGAAAATTCAACTATTCACATCAATCTCTTCTTAGCTCAGTTGGTTTAGAGCGTCTGACTGTAATTGTTCGATTGTCATCAGAAGGTCCTTTGTTCGACTCAGAGAGAGGAGATCACTTTTTGCTTCCGCTTGCGAGATATCCTCCGCCCACATAGATCTTTTTTGCTTCCAGGTTATTCACCTAGTGGTTCGTATGTATTTTCTTTGCTGCTTCTCAATTCAGAACTCAGTGGCATGATAACGTGCTCATGCTGCATTGGAAGGACTGCGCTCTTGATCACGCTGCGCACACTAATGAATCTGGATGAAAACATGCACAACTCATCACCATGAAGCTCCCTCGAGGACTGGACACAGAAGATAATGGCGAGATGTCTTGATTGAATAGCTTATGATAAGTAGAGAAGTAAATATATTGGGGATGGCTGTTGACGAGGACATTCAGGTGCCCACAAGATTGTCAGCTGGGTCACCCTGCCATGTACACACTTCACCACTACTTTACTAGCAATATCACAAAATAGGGTAATCACAACTACCGCATGTTTAAATGATTGGGTCTCGGTACCTGATCAGAAACTTTCCTCTTGATCCTCGCAGGCCATGCTGTCTTTGCATCAATCGACAGTAGCTGAAGTATCTACTGTCAGATCGCCACTACTCTCCAAAGTGAGATGTGATATAGATCATGGCGACCTCTTTCTTACATCAGCTACCCAACAAGAACAGGAACAATCTATGGCAACATGATCTGAGCTGAGTTGACATGGTCCACATTTCTTTGTCCTACTGCCTGAACACCAGACAATTGTTGATTAGAGCGTGTCTTGAAAGTAGCTCGAGTTCTCCGAGATCGCCCTTCGCTCATGTTTCGTAGCAGTCAAGGCAGACTCTGTGATGGCCTTCTTGAAGAGCTCTCAAAGTGAGGTAAGGTATTTCGGCTATTACATGAACCCACAGACTATGATATGCTAGGGCATTTAATGTGCAGGAGACAAGAAGACACCTATGTATTATGGCTTGTTGAAGAATTCTCATAACTTGACGCCAGCTATGGTCGGATCCACCTGACACACTTATCAAGTCGGAAGATGATCGATACACGAAGGTGTGCAATGTGTAAAACCTTCTGGTCACAGAAGCTGCACAGATCTAAGAAATAGGTTCATGTAGAGAGCTCAGCCATATGTGAGGCTCTTCAAGCATAGAAGCTGTAACCCAAGGTGATTCCATTATTGTAAGATGATTCGAGCTTGCCAAGAGAAAACATGATTGGGATTGTAGTCGAGAAGGACAGAGCTAGGATAATTGAACGAGTTGCTGCGGGAATATTCTGTGTATTGGTAGCCACATTGAGTTGTGGAGAGAAGCACCTTGCCCTGTTACTTCATAGTCTCTCTTGACACGAGGAGTGTTCGATGAGACATTCGGAATGAAAATCGAACAGAGGCTAATAAGGTCGATGTGACATCAAAGAGGTCATTCCCGTAACGCTCATGGCAGCGAAGATGCCCCGAGTTTCGTTCAAAATCCAGGTTCATCACATGTTCTCGAACTCCCAACGTTCGCGCTGTTCGGATTGGTTAAGGTATACCGTTCTTGAAACGATACTCATGATGTAGAGGTATGACGGGCTCGCTTCAGCATATATGAGCTGGCGGATGGGATACGACGAAGGAGATCTGCTTTTTTGTGTAGTTATGTTCCTGCTTACGGAGCCCAAATCCAGATTAAGATACATGACGGCGTGTTCTGAACACAGAGGACATACACCAGGCTCAAAAACAGTGGTTTGCCTTTGATCATAAAAGAGTGCGCTAGAAAATCATTAAGACGCGCCCTCAATGACTTTGGTTGTCCCAGTTGAATCATAATTTCTGTGAACATAAGATGCTGCTCGAGCTCTGCAAGTCCTGCGACAGGTTAGAATGGAAACTTTGCTCGGTAGCATCGGGTGTTAGATGCTCAACTATATGCAGCACTCTAGAACCCACACACGAACCTTCACCAGATCCAGCAGGTATCTGAGACTCAGGAACCGAAAAGCCAGACACTCAAAGGACCCTAGGCGTATAAGGGCGTGTTCAGGTGGAGAGGTGGAAGACCGGTCGCATAAAATCAGAGACGCACAGGGCAGACTGCCTTCTCGTTCACAGAACGAGGGTCCCAGAAAGACCGACCATAAGTCTGTGCATGTTATCGCAGAACCTGCAATCCGGAGATGTAAGGTCATATGTGTCTTTCAGTCGAGCAAAATCTCTTTGAACACTGTCTTGTCCACTCTTTGCCAGTCGACACATTGTAACAGGGCAAGGTAGTCAAAGTCATCAGGCTGAGGCGAGTGGTGGCGGGCAACTGGCTGGCAGCTCCGGGAGCGGAGCTGGCGGATCATTTCCTGGAGTATTCGATCGAACAGGACTCGATCTAACTGTGCTATGGCGAGCTCAATGTAGTCCGTGTTGTCAATACGGTGACCTTCTCCCTTGGGCTGTGATGCGCAGAACCATACACGATACACTTTGCCAGTCTCATGTACTTTCCTAGCCGCACGATGGTGACCAGGTCTTCCATCTTCAGGTCCGTGATGTGAACAGTGAATGTGTTTGCGGTAGTAGTGATGTAGAGTTTGAGCCAGATATAGTTTACCGCCCTCAACAGCCATGCCAACTCGAGGGTTCAGCGTCATAGAATCTAGTGGTTGCGCAGATTGTGATCCTCTGAATGGTTGGTAGGTAGGCATTGACGAACCAGATCTGATCACGTAGCTGCCTCTCTGGTGATTCAATACAGGCAAGGGCGAAGCATAAGGCAAAGCTGCCGTTTGGTCCTTGTTGTTAGTGTTATGTTGGTCATCGCGACGGGTTTGACGGCGAGCATGAGCTTGAGAATGACCTTCGCGTGACTCAAGAGGCTCAACGACTTGTTTTGCTCCGGGCGATCTTCCTTGGGGTTGGTGATCGTTATGAGAACCATCATGGCTAATATTATCACTGGAGTCATCGTCACAGCTGGGCACGATATGGCTGCGGAACTTGACCAAAGCTTCCTCATCGATAGCAACGCCTCCCTCGGGCGAGAGCGGCCTTGTCGTGGTTTCTGCAAAGTCTGCCAAGGGTGCATGATGTTTTGCAATGCCTTGAGGTTGGTCTTCGTTGTGTTTGACACGTTTCTGAGATGGGAAGAAGGCCGGGCCGAAAGCGTCGTCTTTGACGTGCTGCTTGCTGTGGTAGGGTAAGTCTTCAGGCATCATTGCGAGATGAGCACGATGATTGAGAAATGCAATGGTAATTGTTGAAAGACCAAGCAATGTTGATATGACAAGCCGGGTTGAGTGTGTTGTGTATGGTGAGATGGGTTAGTATTTCGCAAACAAACCAAAGTCTTGTGAGAAGCAAAGCCGTGACTGTAACGTTTGAATCGCAGTGCTGTCTGACATTTGTATCTGAGGAAGGCGCGACTCACTTCGGTGTTGCGCGAGACGTCGACATAAAGACACGAGATGGTCAATGCCAAAGCTCGCGGCAACTTCCGGAAAGGGTTGTGCAAGAAAGCTTCAAAAAGATTTTCCAGCTGGCGACCGACATTTTTTTCCATCATCACCAAGAGCTTCTGCTTGCTTCTTCATGTCTGCGCGAACTCGCATGCGCCGCTGAGAGATATATCGAAAGCTTTCACCGTCGTATGTGTGCTTCGGCAAATGAATCTGCAATGCTCCGCCGTGGACCGGTCAACACATCCCTGCCAACCACTAGGTATGCATCTCTTCCTTTTCATCCTGCCCGCCCTCTCGAAGTGATGAAATTCCTGCGCAAAATTCACAGACCTGTTCGGAAACAAACAATGTCGAGAAAATGCTTGGAGACCTTCTGATCTTTCATCAATTACCCTTTTCGTACAAGACTGCTGCACGTAAGCCTTGAATGCTGACTGGGAATAATAGTTATCGGCTACGCATCGCCGGATGGAACGGCAGTTCGCACGTTACAATACATAGAGCTAGATATCAAAGTATAGACACATCAAATATTTTACCGCTCACCGAGTCTGCCGCTGCATGCAATATCCTGTTTTGCAGTCCTACGAGCGTAAGAATTCTTTCTCGGATGCCTCATTGTGTTTGCTCAGCCGTATGCTATGAGCAAGGGTGTCATTATTTGAGGCAAGTGTTGCGAGAGGAAGCTCCAAAGCGGTCGGACACACCGTCGGCCATGCCGAGTATATCTCGTGTCGGCGATACGAATAATGCCTACAATGCGAAAGCGTGGCAGCTGGGGGCTGTGAACCTTTCCTGAAAGATATGATATCGGTAATTCAAACGCTCAGCCTTGCAGTCGAGCGAACACTGCCTGAATACCTTAGGAGAAGAAAAGGCCATCTACTTCCCGTTCTTGTACCACACATCAGCGTCGATCTTCTATACCGCTTAGTGGTTCAAGAAGCGCACACGTATTACACCCCTGGTGACACCAAATCGTGGTCACTCTACTGTGGATCAGACGCAGTCTTGGACCGCTATTCCCACCTGCCCAACAGGGTCAGTATCGGTCGATCACAATGTACAAGTATGGATTTATGTTGATATGTTCGTATCTAGGGCAGAAGTTTTTGACAAGCACCATTCGACTTTCTGAGCATCCTGTCCAGCAACCGAGGTCTGACAAGAGACGGTTCACGTGGCGCCAGAAGCTTCAGCCCTTCAGCTGACAAGTCAACGACCGAGGGGACCCCTGGGCCCTGGCACGAACTCCATCTCTGCCGCCTTCTTTGACCGGTACTCAACACACATTGCACAAAATATCGCTGTGGTATCTCTCAACCCGCCAAAAGACCAGGATCTACGCAGTATACTGGCTGATTGGAAAGTGACAATTCCACACCGAACACTAGGGACGTTCATCCCTCTTGTTCAAGTGCTACGGTCCAATCACAGTCTGGAACACAGCCTGTGGGTCGCGTTCGCGGGGAACTTACCCAAACCAGTTAATGATCCCAATAGCTCAGACAACCTTGCCCTCTCCGAATTCTTATACCCACGGACTCGCCGGGGTCCAAGTTCACTGCCTTTTTCCTTTTCGAGTCTGCAACTCTGCTCTTTTCCCCTTTACGGTCTCTTCTCTCCTGGTCCAAGTTCAAGTCTCTAGGAGAAGTGGAGCAAACAAGAGGCAAATCACAGCGAAAACAGTGACCGATCATCGTTTGGTCGAGAACTAGGTCTGAGCAGAACGAAAACAGAGAAAGGAACTGACCATGGCGGCTGTGGGCAAATTCGTGTTCGTCAACTATACTGGCGAACCGGATGTTGAAGCCAAGCAATCTTTGCCAACCGTAAGACAGCATGTTATGCATGACTTTTTCCGGCGGCAAAGGGAGGCAGATAACGGCGCTCCTCAAGAAGAAGTTGCTGCGCCAGAAGTTTCAGCTCCCAAATCAAAAGAATCCCGGCGGCGAAATACCAACACTCGTCAGGCTGCGTCTCAGCCGCGCCCCAAGCGCTCTTCCGTAAAAAGACCATCACGAGCTCGCAAGGATAATCCTCAACTCCATCGCCAGTCATCTGCCTCATCAACCGAGTTGGTGTTTCTTCAAGAGTTCCCTGAAAGACCCTCTCCATCGTCCACTCGGACTCCATCTTTTGAAGAAACTTCTGATTCATCCCCGCCCGGTTTCACCGACTCAATTAGCTATACCGATTCATCATCGCCTTTGTTCTCTGTTACACAATCTGGTTCTTCTCCGGACGTGTTTGATGAGACCTCACCTCAATCTACTTCGCTTGTCCAGATTAACGCGCAAGCGTCACCTGTGTTTTTCCAAGACGATCAGTCTGCCCTACTCCAAGCTCCGAACCCTTTCCTCCACAGCCCTGCTGTTCACCGTTGGGATCCGTTTAATACACTCCCCTTGAACGGCCTTGCTGTAGATCAATTGGCAACTTGGCACTTCCACCGCCCCATCAACCGAAACAACATTTGGGAGAGCAAAGTTCTCTGGCTTGACAAAGTCGACAACCACTTCAGAAGGGGTTTGTGGAGCATTGCACTCACAAGCACCCCACTATTTCACATTTTACTTTGCATTGCGGAGATGAAACGCAGCGTTCTTACTGGGGATCGGAATCAAATCAGCTACTTTGAACACAATATTGCTGCTATGCGCGCAGTCTCACAAGGCGTTTCGAGACTATCTAGCCTTCCTCAATTCGCAGGCACGCACGGCATGGCTTTACCTAGTAAGTTGTTGAGAGTTGAGAAAACCTGAAGATCATACTGACATTGGACAGCGGACGACACCTCTGGCTTGGCGGATACATCATCAGATACCTTCGTCATGTTGGTAGCCATCCAAGTAAACTTGGCTCTGGGTGACAAAGAGTATGATGCCGCGAAGACACATATGCGGTGTGTTACCGATCTTGTCAACAAAGCTGGTGGCCTCCAATCTTTCGGCTACACGCAATGGCGTCACACAATTTGGAACGACATGAAGCTAGCGTCTGCACTCCTGGAGAGACCGATGCTTGAATATGGTCTGCGAATGGAGTCAATCAATGCTTCATTCCCTCCCGAGGTAAATGCCGAAGCTCACCGTCTGGCATTGGAAACGATACGCATGATTCCAACATCAGAGACATTGACATCGGAGTTGTCGTATGATCTATTCAACCGTCTCCATCAAGTGTCCCTGACTTTTGACACCACACTAAGTCAAGAGGCACACTTCATGGCTTTTGAAAACGCCTTATACACTATTGTGTACCAATTGTGCAACTCTATTGCAGATAGCCAGTCAAACGTTGAGTGCAGCGCCACGGATATGTTGATCTTGGGCGCCCAACTCTGCACTTGGACATGCATGCCGTCGTTGGTCAACATGCGTGCACTTTTCAACACAGTCATCAACGCCATCCAATCAAAGATGGTTTACCGTCTCTGGAATGGTCTCAAGCCAGACCTGATCCTACAGTGGGAGTCGACCGCAAAGCTCGATTCGCTTCTCTGGGTCTTGTTCCAAGCTTCATCTGCAGCCATCAATGTTGTCTCGAGTGGAGAAACGTGGATGCCGAACTACATGTTGGAGTCTTTCCTGACGACTACCAAACAAGTAACCATGAGATTGCAAATTCGCAGTTTGGCACACTTCGAGAGGACATTGAGAAGTTTCCCATACAGCGAAAATGTGTTTGGCGAAGATTGCAGAATGTTATGGTCGCAGATGGGACTTGACGATACTGGCATTATTGACGGAATGGTGTCTCCAAACTCGGTGATTGTCGAGGAAATGTGAGCTGGATTGTGAGCATTGGGATTGGTGGTAGAGGTCGTGCCTCCCACTGGGTGTTTGATGGTTTCTTTCTTTCACTATTCTTCTCTCTCGACGCTCATGAGACGTCTTTCTGCAGCCCACGCTGGTTGCATTTCTTTCTAGGGCATCATATCTTGTAATGAATTCAAGATCTTAGACTATCGGAACTTTCTTCCTCATCTATCAACCTGAAGTGCCTCCTTCAGCTATCCAACGATGCGCCCAAAAGGAAAATCTCGAGGAGGTCGAGCCTGACGCTGGCTGACAGCCTCATCGTTGATGGTGGCGTATCTAAGGCCCACTTTAGCCAAACTGGTATAACAGAACGTTTTAGGTTATCTTGTGGCTTCATCATCAGCCATGATATACAAGCAAGAGTCAAGTAGTGCATATCTTGGCAGCCACGCGAAGGACCACTTACTGTTTTGGTTCGTTTTACTGTCTCATGAGTTGAGGCTCCGCCAGCCACAGGGTGTGGCGTGTTCTAGCTCCTGCCAAAGTTGAGCCCTCCTTTACATCACTAGCTTCGATTGACAGTAGAGAGTCTACCTTGCAGACCTATATCTAAAAGCCGTAAGTGATCTTCAAGATGCAACGAGTAAACATGCAGGAATACGGTCCGAAATGAAGATCTATGCATGTATCGATAACATCCACATCGAGGTGACCACCTTTCGCAGCTTCAGCTCTCGTTTGCTACCAGCTACCGAGACAAGGAACAGTCTATTAGTACGCATTCCAAGTCGTTCGCACCTGCCTGATGACTGTTCGGTCGGCGAGCTTACAGCAGCGGGAGTATCAGCAATTCAGCACATTACTCGACGTTTCCTTCCTGACTGACGCCATGAAAGCGGTGAGTTATTGTCGTACAAGCAATACCCAGTCGTACGACGACCTATCCATATCACAAAGCGCCACACACGATACCATGGCCAGAAGCTTCGGTGAGCCTCAAAAATATTTAACCAGATGTAAGCTTATCGCTTCGCCTGGCTGAAAATGCAGGTACAGCCGCATAGAGTTTGAGCTCTGCCTGCATGTGGACGCTTTGATGTGGCATATGATCCTTTGCAAGTGTCTCGACAGTCCGGTCGGTGACCATTGACTGAATGTGGCAATCAGTGATTTGCAACTGTACAGGGAAGGATTCCCGAATCGATTCTTCATTACGATTCGGCTGTCAGTGAATCGATCAGGTGGTCCTTTGTACGTATCGTAGCATAGTACTGACTCCATAGCAGCGCGGCATCGTTCATTCTATGCCAGAGATCACTTACTCGTTTGATGGATAAGCAAGATGTGCTTGATGTCTTCAAACTTCGAGCTTGACCGCTCAGTGATGCTTGTTGACCGTAATGGTCCAACCTCAACAAAACGACCTCTGAGTAGCAAACCCGAGCGGCACGCAAGATCACTTATCATCTCAGAACATGGTGAGTCGCCTCAACCTTGATAAGAATTACAGTGCCATGACGAACGATGGTTTGCTTGGGGCCCTGATATAACCTGGCAGCGCTTTCTCTTGGTGCTGAATAGTTGTCAGTCATAAGTTTCTACAGAGATGATATCAATCCAGGCGTACAGGTTGCAGTATAGGTTGCAGTATACGTTCCACCCCTTGACCCGTTGCTACCTTTCCTCAGTAGAGTATCATCGAATCGTTGCATAGCGCACTCATCTATCAGCATATTTCAAGAGTTACACAAGCTGATTGGTGTCACTAAAATCAAGACGAGCGAAATGCGAGCCATGTGCTCTTCTAGGGAGACAGCCACAGCCCGTATACCTGTTCAGTTCGAGCCCGCATCCACAGCTTCGTCCGACCATGACTTCGTATCGATGACTGCGTTTTGCTATGGCCCACAAGAGTAACCAGTGTGAACATTGAATACGGCGGTGAGCGTTTGGATTACCTCTTTCCATACATCGATCTGCATTGGACAGATAGTCAGGATCTAGAGTGACGAGAACGACGACAGTCATTGTGGGGCTTGAAACTTCCTCCTTCAATCTATCTCGAGTAATCGATGTATGTGAGACGGACTGACTGTCCAGCTCTCTTGAGTATAAAAAGGAGCCTCAGACCTCGTTTGAATCCCCGTCGCAGAAGCAACTCGACAACGACTTCAGAACAAAACTCTATACCACACTCATCTAGTCATTCATCCAACTTGCTCCAGCAACCATGCAACTCACCACCATCCTCTCTATCGCTGCTCTTGCTCTCGCCAAGCAAGTCATAGCCACCATCTGCACAGGTACATCCACCTTCACCTCAGGCAACCTCAAAGGCACCTCCTACGACGTCGCCTGGATCGATGGCGAAGACGCTTGCCAGTGGACTTTCGTCGCCAACGCCAACGACAATCCCTGTGGCAGGAAGTTCACCCTGCCCAATGGCTACACTTACTATCTCGGGAACTGTGGTGATGCTTCTTTTGCATTGTACAATGGAGATGGCAGTTACAACCACATTGCCGTGTACAATCCTGATTATGAGGTATGTTGTTGTGAAGATGATGAATACAGAGGAGAGAAGAGTGCTGACTGCTGTGCGTGTGGTGTAGAAGGATGATTGTGTCAACAACAATGGCCAGTACAAGGTTGTCAAGACCTGGCAGTTCTGAGTGTTGTGTTCTGCAGTGATGTGAAATTGACAGTGCAGCAATGCTTGCATGAGTGTGTGACGAAGGAGGGAAATGACGTCTGGAAGATGGCAAGGATGGTAACAGGCGACGGGCAGTTTGAATCAGAGTAACAAACACAGTTAGCCTAGCAAGCTGTAACACGATCATTTGCTCCTATGAATGTCCTTGAGAGGCTCGATGCATTCAGATACACTAGAAGAAGGCAGTCTGCTTGGCTAGTGTCAGTATGGATCAATCCTTATAAGTAAATCTTTAACATTTCATACCTTGCCATCGGTACTGCTATTAAGAGTCTTCCGAGAATGTTTGTAAGCAGTAATGGACCCTACTGCTCTTCAAACAGCACTGCCACTTTTAGCACTGATCATGTATCTTCAGCATTTCATTCCAAGCCTGCTAAGAAATATTAGATATTTTGACTCCTGCTGTATATCCGCAATAAACTCACCATCCACCCTTACACAAACCACGATAGCCCTTCAGAACACAAAAGTCATTTGAAGATACCGAAGCCCTGAACTAGATGCAAGTGTCGACAAATGTTGATGGGACTTGATCAACTTATCAAGTGACACGATAGAACCTCCTGATTATGGCATCGACAATATGTCTGAGCGGAGATCAAAGGACGGATGGCAGGGCACGGCGACTACTTGACTGGATGACACTTACAAGGCAACGAGATCGATTCATCACAATCACAAGAGTTGATTGAACATAACACTTTGAGTCAAGAAGAGAGAAACTTTTGCATGGGTGCCGCCATCACAACGAACCACAGGGATATCATTTTGGTTCGACATAAAAAACGCCATTTTTGTCCCGTCATAATGCACACCATGCAGGAAGAACGAGAAAGGAAAGTTTGGGCAACACCGCTTTTTGTCTTTTTTATCGCTGGTAGATAGTCCGTTTTCCCGTAACCGCTTTTCCCAGACCGATCTCTCATCATTCGAACGTCACAAACGCAGAGTTAGTGCATTTATGCGGCGGTGATGGCGCGGCGGTTGCGCTGAGCGCGCTGGCGGTTGTTAAGGCGGACAGCCTCACGGCCGGCAGCCTCGGGGGCCTTCTGAACGACCTCCTCGCCCTCAGTGAGGATCATCTCAATGTGGCAGGGGTTGGACATGTAAGGGTTGATCTGGAGGAAGGTGTTAGTTGAGGGTGTTGAGTCGACAGGTGGAGGGGTCAAAACGTACGCGACCGTGGGCACGGTATGTACGGCGGCGCTGCTTGGGGGCCTGGTTGACCTGGATGTGCTTGACAATCAGGTTGGAGGTGTCAAGACCCTTGGTGTCGGCGTTGGCCTCGGCGTTCTTGAGGAGCGAGAGGATGAACTCGGCAGACTTGACGGGCCAGCGGGCCTTGGAGACACCGAACTGCTTGCCTTTTTCAGATATCAATATGTGTGTTCTTGAACCCAGGTGGACTTTCAATCCCCATATGCATCCTCGCAGCTGGCAGACTTACCCTGGGCGGTGCGGCCAGTGCTCCCGGCATAACGTCTCATGGGGACGG
>SWBJ01000461.1:0-34637 GCA_024195555.1 Aureobasidium sp. EXF-12298
TGGTCACCCACCGTAGTACTAATCTGCCGTTCAACTGCTTATGTATGGCAGAGCGGACGGGATGCCCAGTTTTCAGCTGACTGTGGCCGTACGTGACAGGTGTGCTATCTATATCGTTTATAAATCATCGAAATGTCTATTGCTCCATGACCTGGGCAAGCTGGGGCATCAGGTGCCTTGTCCATGGCTTGTCGCAGCTTCCTTCAATGTGCATTGCAGCTTCACAAAATTGGCAGCTAGCCTCAGACACAGTAGCAGCGCAAGTCCGATACTGTATTTTCCGAAACCTCAGCTCTAGCCAGCGCCATCGATTGGCATGTTGCTCGAAATGGCTGTAGACATGCACCCGTCAGATAGCCATGCATGGTGAGTGCATGCGCAATTGATGGTCTGTTTGTTTGATTGGCCATGCAGCGCGCTTACTGAGATCACACGACCTTGCGCCTCCAAGCGCCTTTCAGCTTCGGACTTGGTCTTGAGATACACGCCTGTCCGAATGTAAACCTCATGGCAACCTTGTGTTTTATTTCGCTTCCTCTCTCATCATCATTATTCTTTGCACGCCATGTCAGACCCTGAACAATACACAGTTGGATGGATCTGTGCAATCAAACCTGAGTTCGTCGCAGCACAAGAGTTTTTAGACGAGGAACATGAGCCCCCATCATACATCGCGTCGAAGGACAACAACAGTTATGCACTTGGTCGAATGCATCACCACAACGTAGCGATCGCTATGCTTCCTGATGGCGAATATGGACTCAGCTCGGCTGCAGTTGTTGCCAGGGATATGCTCCATACGTTTCCCAACATCAGAATCGGAATGATGGTGGGAATTGGCGGCGGTGCTCCCAGCGCCATGAACGACGTACGACTTGGGGATGTTGTCGTCAGCTCTCCTCGAGCAGGTAATAGCGGAGTCTTCGAATATGATTTCGGCAAGACGATACAAGAGCATGAGTTCACATATACGAAACATCTCGACCAACCACCGCCTTCTGTCAGAGCGGCGGTCGGCCGTGTTCAAGCAGACTTTGAACGTAAAGGTCATAACATAAGAGAGGTTGTCCAAACAATCGTCGAGAAGAACAAGAGACTGCGAAAGTATAGGCGACCGGATCCGAGCAAGGATGTGCTCTATCACTCCGACATTGTTCATCCTTATGGTTCAGATGTTTGTGCAACAGCTTGTGGCACAAGTCCTGAACGACACGTCTCTCGGCCGAATAGAGACGAGGACGAAGGAGAGGATGACCCAGTTATACACTACGGCCTCATCGCGTCCGCAAACCAGTTGATGAAAGACGCAAATATCCGTGATCGCCTCGCGGCCGACAAAGGAGTCCTCTGCTTCGAGATGGAGGCTGCTGGTCTCATGAATCATTTCCCATGTCTTGTGGTAAGGGGTATCTGTGACTACTCCGACACTCACAAGAATGACAACTGGCACGGATACAGTGCGATGACGGCGGCGGCATATGCTGTGGAAGTACTTCGTCGCCTGCCACCAAACAAAGTTGAGGCAGAGGCAAAGATAGCCAATGCCATCGATACTGGTTCGTGACGAGCTTCAGTCTATCACTGTCTTACTGATCATCTCAAGTGCATCAAAGTATAAGTGAGCTTCGGGATACTGTCAGCCACAATCGTGAGAATGACGAGATCATTGCATGGCTCAAAGCACTAACCCCCTCGGGCAATCATCAAGCGGCTCGAAGAAGTCGACACGAGGGTACAGGAAGCTGGCTGTTGAGAGATGAAAGATATGAGGATTGGAAGACCAATCCGGGTTCTTTTCTATGGCTCTCTGGAATCGCCGGATGTGGAAAAACAGTC
This sequence comes from Aureobasidium sp. EXF-12298, assembly GCA_024195555.1. Classification (NCBI taxonomy): domain Eukaryota; kingdom Fungi; phylum Ascomycota; class Dothideomycetes; order Dothideales; family Saccotheciaceae; genus Aureobasidium; species Aureobasidium sp. EXF-12298. The sequence goes on from SWBJ01000461.1 coordinate 1,837, forward strand.
CTGAGCTCGACTTTGATTGATGACATCTATGATACTTGCTCGCCTGCTTGTCTCGCTTACTTCTATTTCGACTTTAGTGAACATACCAGACGGACTGTTGAGAGTTTGCTCCGCTCACTGGTCTATCAATGTTGCTTGAGCAACGAAGAGTCCAAGAAAGTGTTACTGGCCCTGTGGAAGTCTTGTGCACGGGAGCACCGTGATCGACAACCAACATCTGAGCAGCTCTATGATTGTCTGGTCACTTCGTTGAACCAACCAGGTCAATTTTGGCTTTTTATAGATGCCCTCGATGAGTCTTCCGAGCGAGAAGGGTCGCACTTGGATGGGATCTTACCATTTGTTGAACGGCTTAGACGAGATACACTGGAGCACACGCATATCCTAGTGACCAGTCGAATGGAGCAAGATATAGAGAAATCAATCTTTGCTTGGGCTCGGTCCGAAGACATGATACCACTTCAGCACAGTTTAATTTACCAAGACATCGAGAATTATGTCGATCATCAGCTTCGACCAGAAAGTAGATTTGACAGATGGCAGGACAGACCCGACCTTCTGGCCAAGATCAGGTCGACTCTGGTGGATGGGGCTGATGGAATGTAAGTTTTGTCCTTTGTTAAACACATAAGAAGCTGGATGTAGAGCACAGGAATGACACCCTTTCAATACAGGTTTCGTTGGGTGGCCTGTCAACTCGATTCTCTTGCCAAATGTCTGGATCCTCAAACTCTCGAGGAGAAGCTGTCCACTCTACCCAAGGGACTTGATGAAACATATCAACGAATGATTCAAGAGATCCCGGAAGAGAACAAAAATAAAGCATTCACAATTCTTAAGCTCCTTGCGTTCTCAGATCGAGCCCTCACTGTTGAAGAGTTGGTCGACGCTCTGGCAGTAGACATAAGAAGTAGACCCAGATTTGACCCAGCTTTTAGAATGCCGAGACCGAAAGAGATATTGTTGTACTGCCCCAGTATGATTCTCCTAAGTCACACACAGGAAGAAAGGATATATTCGGTCCTAAGATACACAGAGGAAGAAAGGATATATCTGGGAAAGCAACCCAGACTCAAAGATATCTACGAAGTCCGACTTGCCCACTTCTCGGTCAAGGAGTTTCTTGTGTCTGGCAAACACCAGGGAGAACTATGCCAGCAGATGGAAGAGTCTCTTGCCAGGCGACACCTAGCAACAATCTGTCTAACATACCTCTCACAGATTGACGGAGACATGTCGAGATTAGAGCTCAAAGAGAAGTTCCCCTTTGCGCGATACTGTGCGGGGTCATGGTTGGGTCATGCCGCCATGCGTCCACCAGTCAAGGAAGTGCTGATTGATAGTCTGATTCTTGAATTCTTTTTGTCCAATAAAGCAGCTTATCGCAATTGGTATCGATTGGCTGATCCCGAGGACCTCGCCGATGGAAGAGGAGGGCCTGCGCCATGTCTTTATTACGCTTGCTCCTACGGGCTGACTGTGGACGTCGAGGCTTTGTTGGCGCATGGCGTAGATGTCAATGCACGTGGTGGATACTACAGCTACGCTCTGATCGCAGCTGCAAGCCGAGGTCGCGTAAATGTCGTCGAACTCTTACTTGCCTATGGTGCTGATCCAGATCTGGCAGGACCACACGAATGGATGGCACTCCACTATGCAGCAAGAACTGGACATGAGGAGATCGTCAGAGTTTTGGTGGATGCTGACACAGACATAAACGCCTATGATTACGAACATGACACTGTTCTCGGATTAGCTTGCAAAGGTGGCAATATCAGCGTGGTACGGTTACTGCTCGACAAGGGTGCCATAATTGATCACATACCCGGTAACAGCGCTCTTGAGGCGGCTTGCTCTGCAGGTCATGAGAGAATCGTTCGCTTGCTCCTTGAGCAAGGAGCTGATCCAGACGGCTTGGGTTTAAACGATGCACGACCACTCGTTTCAGCTGCCTCAAAAGGTTTCACAAGGATCGTGTCAATTCTCCTGAGAGACGAATTCAGTCCGAGATTGAGCCCAAAATCCTTACGTACCGCACTTGTATCCGCTTCGGGAGACGGCCATATAGATGTTGTGAGGCTTCTCTTGGATCATGGTGTTCGTATCGATGAAACTTCTGCTCTCTATGAGGCAATTGTAAACGAGCGTACAAGTGTCGTACGCATGTTACTGGATGCAGGAGCTGATCCGAATCGCAGAGAACCGGAATGTAACACAGCGCTCGAATTGGCTTCGGCGAAGGGAAATCTTGAGATAGTGAGTCTATTGATCGACAAAAGCGTGGACGTCAACGCTCCTGGTGGATCGAACTATGAATCAGCGCTCGAAGCCGCCATCTCCTGTGGACACAAGGATGTTGCTTTCGTCCTTATTGCGGCAGGCGCTGGTGTCAACGCCCGCGACACCGACTTGGAATCCCACAAGGACACACGTCAAGGATGTGGCGCGCTTATGGCTGCTTGTTGTCTCGGGCACGAAGACCTTGTCAAGACTCTACTCGATCAGGGTGCAGAAGTCAACTCCTGGGGACTTGGGAGCACAGCTTTACAGGTGGCAATATCTGAAGGGCATACCAATATTGCTCACATGTTAATTGAGTACGGCGCCAACGTTGAACTGATACCCGCTCATGCGCAACACTGGACAACTAGACGTGTCAGTCATAGTCCGCTGCTGAGAGCCTATGAGACAAAAAATTGGGCTCTGGTGAAGGCGTTACTCGACAAAGGTGCAGATGCCAACTCCATGGCGAACGATAGTGTTGTGAAAGTCGTCTGCCGTAATAACGACGCGTCAACCTTGAGATTACTACTTGACAGGGGCATTGATATCAGCCTTGGACTCCCGGCGGCGTGCTCTAAAGGAAATCTTGAACTCACGCAGACCATACTCGACAGTGGCGTTAGCTCCGATGTTATTAGTCCAGCACTTGTAGCTGCAGCTTGTAGTGGTCATGTAAGACTGGTACACTTGTTGCTGGAGAGGGATGCGAGTCTAAGCAATTCATCTTCGTCGTACGGCGATTCGCTTGTGTGGGCATCATATCAAGGCAATTACGAGATTGTTGATCTTTTGTTTCATCATGGAGCAAACACGAACCAAACGGCAGTCCCATCCAGTCACCGTTGGCCCTGGGGAGACGCAAAAGTGCACTCTCTGCAGCCGCATGCTTCGGTCACGAAGACATAGTGCGATTGCTCCTTGCAAGTAGTGATGGTGGCGAATCAACGAACGAGCAATACGACGATGCACTAGTGGAAGCGTGTTTGGGAGGCTACGAAAATGTAGTGTCATTGCTCTTGTCCGCCTCCGGAACCCAGCTTTCAAGCGGAGTTCGCAGCAAGTGTCTCGAAATAGCCTGTGAGCGAGGAGATCAAAAAATTGCCCGAGTTCTGATCGCGAGTGGTTCCACTTTGCCAGAAGACTTTGGCATGGCGTTGTCTGCAGCCATATCGTCTAGACCCATATTGCTAGGCCAGAAAGATATCGTCCGTACCATACTGGAAGAGTGGCCACATCCCGATGTATCGGGAGGTATGGATGCTCTCGAAACAGCCATCGCTCGTGGACAGCACGGAATTTTCCGAATGATACTCGACAAAGTTGGGGACTCTTTTACAGGCCAAAGCAGTGCAGGCCCACTCCATACCGCAGCCGCTATCGGTGAAGTGAAGCTTCTCCAAGAGCTGCTAGATCGCGGGGCCGACATTGCAGCAGAAGGAATTCGTTATCGTAACGCCCTTGTAGCTGCGTCGTCAAGGGGAAACACGGAAGTAGTGCAATTTTTGATTGACCAAGGGGCTGAGCCGAACTACCAGCGCGAGACTGACAAACAATCTGAACCCAATGAGTACAATGACGCGCTGTATGCTTCGTGCCAGAACGGACATCTAGGGGTCGTGCAATTACTTCTGGGGAGAGGCGTTGACCCCGCTGTACCTTCTGGCAGGGGTAAAGTACTTTTTGAGGCTGCGTTGAGTGGTCACGCCCAGATGCTCGAGGATTGGGAGCGCAGCAAGGCCGGGGATAGAGAGTACGGCAACAAAATCTACGGCCTCGAGCCGGATGATAGGTTCGAGGCAATAATCAATGCATTACTTGCCAGAAAAGCAGATTTCTATTGGTCGCGGGAACAGTACAACAATCTTCTTCTACAGAGCTGTTCAGCAGGGTTTGCGACTGTCGTCGGCACCTTGGCTCGAAGAGGTGCGGACATTAACGTTCGTGACGAGTTGCATGGGTCTGCTTTCGAAGTAGCCTTATCCAAGGAGCACCTCAAAGCTGTTTGGGCTCTAGTGGACAACGGACTTGATATGACCGTACCTGAACTCCTAAATCCAGGGATCACGAGGAAATTGCTATTCTATGCCGCCCAGGATGGACGCAAAGATGTTGTCCAACACTGTATATCTGCACGCGTTGGCGTGAACGTGCAAGACGATTACGGTCGGACGCCGCTGCATCACGCAGCCATACACGGACATGAAGAAATTGTTCGAATTCTTTTGGAGAATGAAGGGAAACCATCAGCGAAAGTCTGCGATTCTTCACGCAAGACGCCGCTAGACTATGCTCGAGGAACGGAACGCCCTTTCACAAATAAAAGGGTTGACCCCTGGCCTGCATGCGTTAAACTGTTGAGATGATAATGCGTCCCGAGGATGGTAGTGCCAGCTTATGCGACTTCCTCCGCCTCATTGGCTTCATCGACTCCTCGACCTCGATCTCGACAACTTCCTGAAGAATCCAAACGTCAACCACGGCCACTCCCTTCTCTTTACTTCCTTTAGTCTTGATGGTGTCATTGCATCAAGAAGTCGTCCAAAGAGAGTCACACAATGATTGGCCCGGAAGGCGTGAAGATTTAGTGAGTACCGCTTCTCGAGCCCTTGATCGTTGAACCACTGTTTTGTCGTATGCAACTTTGTTTTTCTCATTCTGGGTAACCTCAGCGGACCCGTTCAAATTTTTAATTAGGAGAATACCATATCTTTTCGCATCAACTGCATGCTTACGGCTTTCAAAGAATGATGCACTCTCAAGACAGGTAACAGATGCCCCCATAGCTTCAAAGAGGACGGACTAGTCATCATGAGAGTCGAAAATCTGAAACGTGTGAAAGGGCTTTCAGCCCGGCTTGAGAAAGTATATACAATGAATGCTCTAAGCACTTCTAGAATCTGTTCTCGTCTATCCATGATGGTTGTTCTGTTTTCCTTCTGGACATTATCCTTCTGTTTTTGTTTGATGTCGCTGCTCAAAACACCTAATCTCGATCCTCTCTCATCTTTTCGTCACCATCACTGCTTAGCAGTAAGAGGCGTTGGTCTGCTTGGTGATGACACCCTGGTTGATGAGATCAATGTAAGACCAGTAGTCTCTCTGGATTCCCTCGCCGTCAACGGCTGCTGTGGAGTAGGAAACAGCGGTCCAGAACGAACCACCAGCAACATACTTCGACCAGGCGTAACGCTGAGTGTCGAACAGAGTCTTACGGGTAGTGACGTTCAAAGTGTTGTTGTACATGGCTTGCAACGAATATTCGCCGATGAAGACAGGGAACTTGGTTTCCTCGGCAATGTACTGGGCTTGACCGCAGACGGCGGGGTTGACGTAGTTGGCGTAGGTACCGGCAGCAGCGAAGTAGTAGACGTGCGAATCGAAGACGATGTTGGTGCTAGCATCGTAGAAAGGTGCCCAGTAGGAAGCTCCCTTGAAGCAATCTTGAAGCTGCAGAGGAATACGTGTGTCAACGGCAGCGATCTTCTTGAGGACACCATCGACGTAGGTGTTGATCCAGTTAGTGGCGTTGTCAGAAAGACCAGCAGCACTACCAAAGCCAGCCAGGTTATCGGAAGCCTCGTTGATAGGAGCAATCGTGAAAGCGTTTTGGTAGCCAGAGCTTTTGATGAAGTTGAGGACACCGTCAATGGCCTGGAAACTATAGTCGAGGTTGGTGGCATTGTAGAACCAGGCATCATGGAAGAGAGCCTCGCCAATATCAAGGTTGTTAACACCACCGGGAAGGGAGTGAAGTCCAATAATGATGTGCATGTTGTACTTCAAGACAGCATAGTCAGTGATGGCCTTGAGCCACTTCTGCTGGTTACCAGAGTACAATTGGGAACCAGGGACCTTAACCCAAGCGGCGTAGGTGGTGGGGATACGCAGAAGGTTAACACCAACGCTGGCAAGCTGATCGATGGTTGTTGTGTTCAAGAAGCTTTGGTAGCGGGCCTCGAGAATGGGACCACATTGGGAGCCAAGAGTCTCACAGAGGGTCCACTCATCAGGAGCACTGTCACCACCGACTGAAGACCACCAGATAGGATCATGAGTCTTCTCTTTCTCGAGCCAGCCGCCAAGGTTGGCGCCATTGCTCTTGAAGGTCCTCCAGTCAATGTAGTTGCCACCGTTGACACCGAGAGGCCAAGTAATGTCGTGACTGTAGCGGTCGCTGGAGAGAGTGATCGAGGTGTTGATGCTGAAGGGGCACTGGTCGAGGAATGGAACGGTGGCACCGTGGATGTTGGCGTTGGTCTGCAGCTTGATACCAAGAGAGTTGAGGAGCGAGTTCAGGTCGTTGGTGAGCAGACCGAGAATGCTGCTCAAGAGACTAGGGGTAGGAGCAGCAGTGGCAGAGCCAGCCAAGATAGCAGCAGCGATAGCAGCTGAGGCACGCATTGTTGCGGATTTGGTGAAGCCAAAGAATGAAAGCGAAGGTAGAAGCTGAAGAAGCTGATGAGATGTGATGAAATCTTCCTTACTTGGGGCAGGTGTCTACGACTACTTATACTGTTTGATACATGGTCGAGGCCTACAGAAATTTGTATAGATATCACCAAGCTCGATGACAGACAAGCATCTGTCGCTCGTTCCGCTCCCGCTGAGCTGCCGCTGAATCGGCCAGAAGTCTGTGCTCTGCGGTAAGCAAACGGTTATGACGAGAGTGACCAGGTAAACCCCATGGTATACCGTGCATGGAAGCACAATCGACCCATGTTGGAAGGTTGAAATGCTTCGACTGCTTACCAAAAGCCCGGGTTGACATTTGGGGCAAAAGTTTAAGCAGCTGCCCTGCAGCACAGACCAAGCTGTTTAAGCTTCGCAGCCCTAATTGGCCTCTCGATCTTTCCTAGCACTCATCGCAGTCCGTCTGACTTCTCTGCCCCAACTTCAAATATCCCGTTTGGGAACCAAGCCGTGTATTACTTCCATTCCTCGCGACTGCCGGTTCCTGTATGACGCTCAACGGTCTCGACTGCCTCGTGTACCCTCGGCTCTTGCCCCCGAGTCCCAAGTCGACCGTTGCCTCACAGATTCTGCTCGTTGCCCTACAAGCCGTCCCAATGCGGGAATAGTTTGCATTTCGAACCTCTTCCAGAAAGTCACCACCGATCAGCAAGCGTTCGCCCGGGAAGACGACCGCATCACATTCGAGATCATAACTCCTACCAATGATGCCCGTCTCGGTAACTGTCTTCATCGCTTCAGCTCGAACGACTTGCAGGTCAACTTTTTTCTCGCCCGCAGGCTAGTAGTCATCGATGATAGCACATCTATGTCCACATGATCGAAACCACCCTTCTACTTGCTAGAAAAGTAAGAATATTGGAACTCTCCCGCACCCGTCCGGGATCGTAGCTAGTATGGCATGCGAAGCCGACAACATCTTTGTCTCTTGTCACTCGGTCGGTGCTCAGCCCTAGTACTGCACCGATCACTATTCACCCAGCACAACACCGGACGGATACTTTCACCCCTATCGAACCCATGACTTGGTTGTGCAAGTGGCCGTTCCGAGAAGGGTTTCTGACGTCCAATAGCATTGCAATGCATCAGAACTGCAGGCCCGTGGCCTGCCACAGCTCATTCATGTCGCCTCCGCATGCGGTAGTCTCGCAGTTGATGACAATTTGAAAGCTCTATTGTGGTCTACACGGCCGACCCTGTCAGTCAAGCTGTATGGGCCCACATGCAACCAAGGTCTCGGCCTCTGATCGGATTCAATGCTTCAAGGATGAAATTCGAGATCTGATCGGAGCAGCACTCATGCTTGCATGTGCCAGCAGGTGCTGCTTGCCCCAGTTGCTTCGGTTACATCATCGTTGTTACCCCCCTGATGAGATCTTTTGCACAACAGATCCTATGAGTTCGATGAGGAAGAATGCATGGAACACAAACGGCGCTTACCCTACAACACAGTATTCCGCTTATGCTTCAAACCAAGTTTTGGGTAAGTTTGAGTGGCCTTAGCCTTGCCACGTGAATCAACGGGCAAGGGATCAACGTGCAAACAGCCTCTGCACCTGCTCTCAACCTCCGCAGACAAGCAATTCTTGTTGATGGCTTGCTTAGTAGTCACCTCATTGACACTTTTGAATGCCAACCAAGTGGGTCTTGTTTATGCGAGGATGATTCGGAATTAGGCATATGTTCTAGATGTAATGATCGTCACAGCGAAAGCAAAGCTAAGTGCTCTGAACTCCCGCCAGTGGCGACGCTCAGCTACACAACTTCTGGATATACTTTGCAGATGCAAACACTCGGAGTGTGACACTGGGACTGGATCATTAGCCTGGCATTGCTACAACAGATCGATTTGGTTTCGATAAGCTTCCATTGCTCGTCTCAACGATTCCAGTCCTTCGCGTGTGAACATCACTGAGTGCACACTTTAGTGATGTGCAAAATCTGGCTATGATGCTAACACTAGCAATGAGCTAATTCAGGCCACGGTAGAGAGCAGGCTCTTTGTGTGCAGTGTGCATGGTCAAGGTTTCAACCCGGAGGACACAGCCTACCGTCAAGTCCCAACTCGACTTTCATGATTCACGAAAGGGGATCAAAAATCGCTTGGGATACCCATTAAAGGAGCACTAAACCTGGAGCAGTTGCTCTTTATGCACCGCTTGAAATTCGGTCGTGTTGGTACTGGCAAACTCGACTTCGGGTTTTTGATGCTTGCAGATTCTACCATGCCAGACATACTGGCAATGGTCTAGAGCCACCCATCTGCATCTGCACTTCAGAGATTCTCGCCCTTAGCATTGTTGTTTCATGCTCTGCATGGCTGGACCGATGAAAGACTGAAGGAAGACTGTAGGCCAGCAATCTTGGTATCTCCTTTTTGATCGCTATGGCTGACAGATCAGAGATCCAAGATCTTTGCCACCTTGCACTCCTTCTTGTAGTGATGCGTTACCCTCAAACCCTCTGTCACGCATCAGAGGGCTGATCTTCGTAGTCTTCTCGAAGGAAACATAGTGTGATCTCGTCTCAAAATCACAAATGTCACATTTGTTGGCATTGCACAAGTGTAGTGTGTTTTCAGAATTCGGTGTTTGTCCACTGAGAGCCCCGGAGAACAGTCAGATCAATAAGGCTCTTAGTGGACAGGTACCCGACTGGAACACTATTATGAGTTCTTACAAGATGGCTGGTGTAAGTGAAGGTGAAATGGAGATGTTTCATGCGATACAAAAATTTTCTCGAATGCGCAGGTCGTGTTTTTGGATAGCTATAGAAATGCAGTCTAATAGGTACGATCTACTGCGCCTCCATTCATTGTGTCTGGTATACAAACAGCTTTTCGACCAGCTGTGCTATCCAGACTAAACCAGTCTGGCCAAGTTCAATACATGTTTTTTGTCCTTTCTGTGGCGCTTCAAGAAAACCACAACAGCAATGATGGTACTGAAGCATCAGCTTGAGTATCTGGTGGATGCTTTAGATGAGCTTGATCCTTCTGTACATCCACTGAAAGGAGCTGATCCAGTTTAATGGTTTACTGAACGGACGTTTGGTCCGATCTCTCTAGATCTCATCCCGCTGAGACATGGTTTACGTCAAAGTCCTATATCTGATGATACAGCTCAAGGTTCTGATCATGCCATCGTTTTGAGACGACACCGAATCTTCTATTGCCAACACACAAAAGAAGCAAGATCCTCATGCTAGCTTTATGGCTTGTGCAGGCAGAAGCCTTTTGGTCTACTTGCAGAGTATCCTACCTCTGCAAGAGAGGCATTTCCGGCGTTCGAGGATCAAACCAAGAGGCTTGTTGGTGTGTACTGCGGGGAGGTCAAAGGAAGGAAGAAAAATCCAAAAGAAAAGTAAGAAGGATCTTCTCAGTGAGGTTGAATCTAGCAATTGCTGCAGAAAGGTTGTCTCACGGAAGATGTCGACTATTGGCGGTGCTTGGGCTTAGCAGTCGCGTCGGTTCTCTTCGTGGCAGACTCAAAGTCGTACTGTTCTGAAGCAGCGATCACTGTCCTGAACGGCGAGGTGAGGTACGGGATACGAAACACTGACACCGATATGTTGGTTGTTGAGGAACTGCTTCAAGAGAAGAAGGCTACACAAGACAACATCAGATGTCCTCACATCATGTTCCATCATCTCAACGTACCAACCACATTTCTCCACGCCTAGAGGTCATCGTGGGACTGAGGCTCTTGCGTGGCCAGCGAACTCCGAAAGCTTGAGACAAGCTGCTGCAGTCATTGGCAATGTGTACAGGAGCTCTGCTACTTCACCGGATCCGCGGGTTGAGCGCTGGTCTCCTCAGATACAGACACTGACATCATGTGACGTGGCCACAGGCAGACTTGCTCGATGCTGTTCAGAAACACGCTGTAACCCTCTCCATACCCAGGTTGGCCCTTCGATGACTCTGCGGCGTGGATACTCTGCAGCTGCTGGTTCGATGATGACGAGCGAGGTTCGGCGTGATCAGGGAACGTGGCCGATAGACTTGACGATGGCGTTCAAGCTATGCGGTCGCGTTGGATGAAAGAGATGGGCATGCAAACGAGAGAGGCTTTGAGATGATGGCAGCGATGAATCAGGCAATATTAAAGAAAGCAGTTGTGTCGATGATAATCGAGGCCTAGAAGATAGAAAGAGCAAAAGACGATGCAGTTGACAAGAATCTCTGCGAGGGCTTCAAGTAAACAAAGTTTTTCTAGTTGCTGGCTGGTGTTAGGGAAGGAAGTACTGAATTGCGAGGACGCGCTTTCCTTCCATCTAATTGTGGCCGAACGAAAATCGCAGGAAACCTCGTAGTCAACCAATCCTCCGCATCGCCCCTTCTCAACAGTCTACTGCACTCGTCAATTCGAAGCGGCTGAGCTGCTGGTAATGGGCTCTCAGATGTTGTCTCTATTGACGATGTTATTTTAGCCGCGGAAGAATCGCAGCCGTCTCAGCTGTTTTTAGCCTGAGCGGCCGGTCGCGCTTTCCTCTTGGAATCAATGGCGAAGTCGGACACGGTATCTATACTGGAAGAAATTTGGTTAATGGCAACTGTTTGTGTAATTCCAGGAACGAGAATGAAGAAGTTAGGTTGGCCTGGGGAAGTCGTGATTGACACTCTCGTAGCTGCACCATTCAGCAGACTTGATCCTGAAAAGATTCAGTCACAGTTCTATCACATCACTTGTATCAGCGATGATAAGAATAATATCTTTTTGGTTCTCATTGCGTTTCGTCATCTTGGGTAGTTACAAAAAAAAACAAATATCACATGCTGGCCATCGTTCGATTATATGCTTTCGAAAATGATGTCTCAAAGCCGGCTCTTCTCTTTATCTTTGACGTCACTGTCATGTATTCAGTTGATACCGGCCTTCTTCTTGAAGGCGTTGATGAGGCCAGATGTGCTGGCGTCGTGGCCGGAAACCTCGCCTGAGGTCTCGAGCTCGGACTGGATCTTCTTGGCCAGGGACTTGCCGAGCTCGACACCCCACTGGTCGAAGGAGTTGATGTTCCAGATAGCACCCTCGGTGAAGGTCATGTGCTCGTAGTAGGCGATCAGAGCACCCAGAGTGGCGGGGGTGATCTTCTGAGCCAGGATGGAGGTAGTGGGGCGGTTGCCCAAGAAGGTCTTGTGGGGGACAAGCTCGTCGGCGGCACCCTCTGCGCGAACTTCCTCAGGGGTCTTGCCGATCATAAGGGCCTCAGCCTGGGCGAAGTAGTTGGAGGCAAGCATCTTTTGGTGCTTGTTGTTCTCGATGGGGTTGTGAGACTCGGCAGCCAGGATGAAGTCAGTAGGGATGAGCTTAGTGCCCTGGTGGAGAAGCTGGTAGAAGGAGTGCTGGGCGTTGGTGGCGGGCTCGCCGAAGAGGATGGCACCAGTGGTGTACTTGACATAGTCACCGCTGCGGGTGATGGCCTTGCCGTTAGACTCCATGGAAAGCTGCTGGAGGTAAGCAGGGAAGCGGTGCAAGTATTGGTCGAAGGGAGAGACAAGGTGGGTCTGAGCGCCGAAGAAGTCAGAGTACCAAACGCTCAAAAGACCACCGAGAACGGGGATGTTCTGCTCGAGGGGAGTCTCCTTGAAGTGCTTGTCCATGGCGTGACCACCAGCAAGGAAATCGTGGAAGTTGTCGTAACCAATGTACAAGCAGACGGAGAGACCAATGGCACTCCAGACGGAGTAACGACCACCGACCCAGTCAGCGAAGCCGAACATGTTCTTCTTGTCGATACCGAACTTGGTGACCTCGGCCTCGTTGGTGGAGAGAGCAACGAAGTGCTTGGCAATTGCGGACTCGTCCTTTGCGTGTCCGAGGAACCACTTCTTGGCAGTGTTGGCGTTGGTGGTGGTCTCAGCAGTGGTGAAGGTCTTGGAGGCGACAAGGAAGAGGGTAGTCTCGGGGTTGGAGTCGCGAAGAGCCTCGGCCATGTGGGTACCGTCAATGTTGGAGACGAAGTGGAGCTTCATGTCGCGCTTGCCGTAAGGCTTGAGGGCCTCAGAGACCATGACAGGGCCACTACAGAAGAGTAAGCATCGCGACTTGACAAAGCTAGAGAGCATAGGGGTCGCTTACAGATCAGAACCACCAATACCGATGTTGACAATGGTGTCAATGGCCTTGCCAGTGTAACCGACCCACTTGCCGCTGCGGACCTCCTCGGAGAACTCCTTCATGTGCTCAAGGACAGAGTTGACCTCCTCGACAACGCTCTTGCCATCAACCTGCATGGGCCAGTTCTCGGTGTTGCGAAGAGCGACGTGGTAGACGGCACGCTTCTCGGTGAAGTTGATCTTCTCACCCTTGAACATGTCGTCACGCAGCTCCTCGACCTTTGCCTCGCGAGCGAGCTGGCACAGGAGCTGGAGGGTCTCATCGGTGATGAAGTTCTTTGAGAAATCGAAGATGGTCTCGGACTTGTCAACCTCGTTGGTGAAGGTGCGCGAGAACTTCTCGAAACGCTTAGGGTCCTCGGCAAAGGCATCCTTGAGAACAATGGAGCGTCCAAGCTCTTGGTGGTGCTTCATAAGCGACTTCCATGCCGACAGATCGCTTGCTTGGGCGAAACCAGGCATCTTGATGTTTGTTGGGAAAAGTTGGGGTGGGGTGATGCGTGTACTACACGTGGGAGCAGCGAGGTCAGTCAGAAGGTCGGAGAGGGGTGTAATGTGAGAGATGCCAGAAGTACTTACGAGGATGGAGTGATAGATGGAGGGAGAAAAAAGTGTATGAGAGCGAAAACGGAGCAGTGATGGTCAAGTCACAATTTGAAGACGTGATGGGGACACGAGCTGGCCGACGAGCTCCGGGTGAATACAACTTATGACGGAACTCAGGCGGGGCATCACTCGAAGCCGGAACGTGCACAAGCCAGCCAGCACCACCAAAAGCCGACCAAGCTGCTTCTCCGGTCCAAGCACAATCTGGCAGGCCCGATTATCATTATCCCTCGTCTCCTGCTGTGAAACTTGAATGCATAGACAATTCCTGGTGTGTGAGACTGTTATTTCTGATACTGTTGTTACGCGAGGGAACCCATATCGTCCAGTCCAACGTCTACCTAGCCAGGTTGCTGTCATTCTTTGTTGCAGTCCTGCTGCGTCGAGCAAATGTACACGACCAGCCCGGCCCTTCTATTGTAAATCCCATCAGTTACTCATGAATGATGGATCCTTGATACTGCCTCCTGCATCGCCCAAGCCCTCAACTGGCCGGTTGTATGACCATCCTGCGAATTGTTGTTGCATCGTAGATGAGAGCATTGGTCCCTCGACGTAAGAATCTGTGGGTGCTTCTGATGTGAATTCGCGATCAAAGTTGGCAGTATCTCTGTCGTCAAGCTAAAATCATGTCAGCATGTTTTGTTCATGGTCGCACGCCAGTCATAGATACTCACCACATTGGGCTTGAAGCTAGGCTCGTACTTGCGGTCCAAGAGCTTTCTCCAGTCAATGCTATGGAAGAATGGATGTGCCTTGATTTCTGCTGCGCCGTTGACACCCAGTCTCTTTGTCGGATCTCTGTCGAGCAGCTTCTGCAGCAGATCCCGTGCTGCGGGAGGCACAATCTCGGGGCCAGGGAAGTGTAGAGGCTCTGCCAGAATCTTACGGTACATGTCGTTGGTGTTTTCGTCGTAGAACGGCGGCAGTCCTGTCAGCATCTCGTAGAGGAGAACACCCAATGTCCACCAGTCAACTGTCTTGGTGTAGCCAGTGCCGTGCAGCAACTCGGGTGCGAGATACTCGGGCGTACCACAGAATGCTAAAACCTTGATTAGTGTGAAGCGCTCAAACAAAGATTTGGGAACACATACTGTTTGTCTTGTCCTCATCCTTCATGTCGAGTTTGCAGAGACCGAAATCGCATAGAGCAATGTGGCCGGTGTAGTCGAGCAAGATGTTCTCGGGCTTCAAGTCTCTGTAAATGACGTTGAATCCGTGTAGACACTCAAGTGCGCACAAGAGTTCGGCAGCGTAAAAACGAGATCGGTTAATGTCGAAACGTTGCTCTTTTTGTAGATGGTGGAAAAGCTCGCCACCATTGACAAAGGCCAGCACGATGTACAGCTTCTCTGGAGACTGGAAGGAGAACTTCATGGGAACAATGAAAGGGTTGTTGATCTGAGCCAGCACCGAACGTTCGGCAAGAGTGTGGGCAACTTCAGAGCGTGAGATGATGTGAGCTTTTCTGATCGTCTTCAGAGCGTAGATTCGGCGGGTATCGCGCTTTCTGGGTGGGGGTGTTAGCTTGAGTCCGCGACAGGACAGAATGGGCAAATACGTACTGCACTTGCATGACCTTGCCGAAACTGCCTTTGCCAACAACCTTGAGCAGTTCGAAGTCCTCAATCTTGAGCGATCTTTGTCTGTTCTCGACAAATTTGACGCCACATCTGATTGATCCGGTTCCGTACTGGAGGTCAACCCACTCAGTGCCAGATTGACCTTGAGTCTTTGCCTTCTCTGCGTGGGCGAAAGCGGCCTTTTCTCTGTCTTTTCGGCCCAGCTTGGGGTCTTCCTCATAGGGGTGAACTTCTTCGAAGCGAGGGTTGATTCTGCACGTTCCCAGGAAGATGTCGTCGTTTCTACCGGCATTGGGGGGAGCGTTGGGGTTTCTGATGTAGATGGATAGATTTAGTTCGCAGGCACGAGACACATCGAACTTATACTGTGTGTTCTCGCCAGCCCAGACGGGCTTCTCTGGTGTGCCTGAAACAGAGTTGACGAAGACTTGTTGCTTGTCGAAATCGACGAGGGCGTAAGGAAGGTACTTGGAAGAGTAGCGACCGTGAACCGAAGGGGCGGCGTTGATGCCTCCCTGTGATGATTGAGGACGTCCAGGAGCATACGAGCCATAGGCTGAATTGCTCACCGAGCCAGGGCGTGCACCGGCCACGGAAAAGCCGCTACCACTGGAAAGAGAGGCACCATGACGAGGCTGGAAGATCTGTTCGGCACCGGCAGGCAGAGAGAAGCCGCGACCTTCGTGGAAGGTGAGGATCAAGATACCGGGCTTGAGAGGTGGGGCAGGAGGCGAGGAATTGGCTTCGGACGCGGCTGTGCAGTGTCAGCGGCAATCTCGCAGAAGTGACAGCGGATGTAATACCGATGCCATTGGGGTCGTTGATGGCAGTAGATGAGGCCAGAGGGCTGTTTGGCGGCTTGGGTGCAGGATCGGGGGTGATTGTCGAGGTGGAAGACGAACGGCTGAAAGTGTTGGCCAAGGGCGCCAGATGCGTCTCCTTGAGTTCTGGGGCGGTCAGCGATGCGAGTCGTCAGGGGCAGACAGTAGCAAGGGCAGTAACGCACTCTTTGTGAGCTTCCACGACATGACGAGAGGACAAGCAGGAGTGGCGGGAGGTCGAAGTGCTTGTCGAGTCTTGACAGTAGTAGAGAATAGAGTTGGTTGCTGCCAGTCGATAAGGCTGAAGTACAGAGTGGGGATAACGGGCCGCTCGAAAAGGAGAGGAAACGAGGCCCAAGACCAAGGCCACAAGCCCCTACCAACAACTCGAAGCGCAAAAAGCAGGTAGTGCTTGACCAGATATCTGTCTCTTCAGTTCTTCTGGACGTCAGCCTTGTAATTAGTGAATGAAATGGAGATATTGGGTTGTTTTGATGGATGTTGTTAAGTTTAGAAGCAATAGACAGTGGCTTGGCATTTATGGAGATGGCGTCGGCGTCGGCGTTGACGGGCTCGTACGCCGTATACCGACTGCACCTCCCCTCGGTCGCGCGTCGAGGCATCAGATAACCAACAACACTCGTGCCATCTCATCGCCATACTCTTCATCCGTTCCCATACTATCATCGCCTGACTTATGCGACCGTATTGACACCACTTTGTCCTGACCTCGATCACTTTCGACGCGCACGACTCCGCATAACAACTTGGGCTCGCGCCCACGCATGACCCACCATGGGCCTCATCAAGAAGAAGACGGCCGTCAGAACCACCGAGGGCGGCATCAAGTACATCTGCGACATCTGCTCAGCCGACATTACCGCCACTGTATGTGACTTGCTATACTTTCCTGTCCTCTTGCATGGTCTGTGCGCTGTATACTGACATGGCCGCCTAGGTACGCATCAGATGCGCCGACGATGATTGCTCCAACTACGACCTGTGTGTCCCTTGTTTTGGAGAGGGAAAATCTTCCGGCAAGCACGATCCAGCCACACATCCTTTCCAAGTCATAGAACAACATTCTATCCCTATATATGTCGAAGACTGGGGTGCCGACGAGGAGCTGCTGTTGCTAGAGGGCGCCGAGACATACGGCCTAGGATCTTGGGCCGACATTGCAGATCACATCGGAGGCTATCGAACTAAAGACGAAGTGCGCGATCACTATATCGAAACATACATAAACAGCTCCAAATTCCCTCTACCAGAACGCGCCAGTCCCAAGGATACCACTCTTTCCGACTCCATCCCTAGAGATGAGTTCCAGGCTCGCAAGAAACGGAGGATAGAGGAGCGAAAAGAGGCGGCCAAAAACCAAGCTATCATCGATTCCAAGCAGAAGCCCACCTCCAGTGTACCTTCGTGTCACGAGGTCCAAGGTTTTATGCCTGGTCGTCTTGAGTTCGAGACGGAATACTTCAACGAAGCCGAAGAAGCAGTACAACATATGCAATTCGAGCCTGGCGATGGCATCAACCCTGTCACTGGTGAACTCGAACCCGAGATGGATCTCAAAATTACCGTCATGGATATTTATAACCACCGCCTCACGGCTCGCGTGGAGAGAAAGAAGGTGCTTTTTGAGCACAACTTGCTCGAGTACCGCAAGAACACTGCAATCGACAAGAAGAAGACAAAAGACGAGCGCGATTTGAGCAACAAGACGAAGCCATTCGCACGCATGATGAATCATTCGGATTTCGAAGCCTTCACGACAGGAATCGAATACGAACACAGCATACGACAAGCTATCAAGCAGCTACAAGACTGGCGCCGCATGCAGATCGGCGATCTAAAATCTGGAGAAAAGTACGAGATTGAGAAGGCAGCACGACAAGCCCGAGCTGCGGCAACAGCAGACCGCTTTTCTATGCCTGGTAGAGTCCATAAGCCTAGCGCTCAAGAGCCACCATCGGCAGCGTCGGCCTTGATCGGACCAGAGCTACCACCGAAACCAAACACGACAGGCTTGCAAACCCCACCAGAATCAACGTCACCAAATGCTAGCAATACCAACCCTCCGCCAAGGTTCCCATTACAGGCAATTACAGGCGTATCGAAGATGGATTTGCATGGCAACAACAGCCAAGACGCACATCTTCTGACCGAAAACGAGCAAGAAATATGCAGGGTGATCCGTGTTCAGCCCAAGGCGTACTTGGTCATGAAGGATGCCGTACTCAAAGAGGCGCTTCGATCAAATGGTTGTCTGAAACGTAAGAATGTTAAGGAGGTTTGCAGAATTGACACAACCAAGGCGGGAAAACTATTCGACTTCTTCGTCTGGTCTGGGTGGATTGGAAAGGGATGAGTGTGAGAGAATCTGAGGGGAGAGAGAGGCATGCTATTATTTCAAAATACCCATCATCAACAATGATTTACGATATTGCTGTACAGTAGAACCTTACGATTAGACAGATGATCAGCCCCAGTGGCATTAAACCACTTTGAATGCCATCCTTGACCTGTGCTTAATATATACATATATATAAAGGGCTGGCCGAACGAAAGCCGAGGTGCCCGCATTTCGGCGACGCGGCAGTCGAGAGCGGCGGCGGCGTCACCGGCCTGTGATTGCGACTGGCCCTGTCTGGTACTTCCAAGTCCTACTCTGTCAATTTAGAATACTTCCTGGACCTCTCGATATCTCTTGTCTGACGACAGCTCTATATGGACAGGAGATAACACCATCTCGCATCAACCTTCTTCACGACGCAGCTTGGAAAACATCATCTCGACCCCGGCTATTGGTAGAGCACCATGAGTGGCCAAGTGTGCGCCAACGGCCTGAGAGGGCTGACTAGAGTTGCTCGCAACACTCGAAAGCGTCCTTGTCATTCATGGATAGCCGAAGCGCATACTGTCAACCGAGTCACCTTCCAAGCGCAATCGCAACGATGCATGGGATCTTGGAGCGACCGCCGGGTTAGAGGCCAATGGGGAGCATACCAGATCAAGAAACGAAACTACGCAACTTCGAACTCGACCGTCTCCATGGCAGATTACAGAAAGAGTAGGTGAAACGAGGGAACTCTGGATACAACCAACTTCAGTCAGTAACAGCCCTCGTCTTCAAGGTGAATATGGCCCTGTGGCCGAATACGATCGCCGTGTCAAAGCTGGTGTCCTCAGAGACGATCAGCATCAGCGCAGTAAGTTCTCCTGAAGCTCGCCGTGAAACGAAGAGGAGCTAGGCTAATCGGTTCAAGCCATTATCGAATCGCTACAAGATCTGCACGACATGCTGGCAAACTACAATCCACCGACGGTTCAGGAGCCATCCATAGAATCTCTGCAGCCCAAGAAGCAGGGTTTCCTTTCGTCAATTTTCGGCCGCGGCCAGAAGTCGCTGTCCAACTTGGAAATGCCCAGTGACTTGCCCAAAGGCTTGTATATGTATGGCGACGTCGGCAGCGGAAAGACCATGATGATGGACCTTTTCTATGACACACTACCCGAGAGCATCCAGAGGGCTACGCGCATCCACTTCCACAATTTCATGCAGGAGGTACACCGCGATCTGCACAAAGTCAAGATGCAATACGGCCAGGATATCGATGCCATTCCTTTCGTGGCCGCTCATATCGCCAAACGCAGCAGCGTACTCTGCTTTGACGAGTTCCAGTGTACCGATGTGGCCGACGCTATGATTTTACGAAGACTGGTCGAATCTCTGATGCACCACGGCACTGTTATTGTGACTACCAGTAACCGCCATCCCACAGAGCTCTACAAGAACGGCGTTCAACGCGAGTCCTTCGTCCCCTGTATCAACCTTCTCCAACGTCAACTGCGTGTTTTGAACCTCGATTCGCCTACCGACTACCGCAAGGTACCTCGCCCTGCATCAGGTGTGTACCATCACCCGCTGAACAAAGCTGCGAGTACACATGTCACCCATTGGTTCAAGTACCTGGGTGACTTCGAGAATGATCCTCCTCACCCAGCCGAACACCATGTTTGGGGACGACCTATTCAGGTGCCTCAGGCGAGTGGAAAGGCTGCACACTTTGATTTTGACGAACTAATCGGCCGTGCTACTGGCGCTGCTGACTACATCGAGCTGATGCGCAATTATGACGCTTTCATCGTGAGCAATGTGCCGCAGATGGATCATCGTAGTCGCGACCGAGCTCGCCGCTTCATCACCTTCATTGATGCCGTCTACGAGTCACATGCCAAACTTGTTCTCACCACTGCCGTACCGTTAACTGAGCTGTTCCTCTCTCGCGAAGAAGTCGACGCAGCAATGAAGCAAGCGGCAGCCAAGGGCGATAGCAATGCAGAGGCCGCATTGAATGAAGGATCTGATGTTGACGACGTGATGCGGCAGATGATGGATGATTTGGGCATGAACATGAATATGCTCAAGAAGAGCAACTTCTTCTCTGGCGATGAGGAAGCCTTTGCATTTGCCCGTGCACTATCACGTCTGTCTGAGATGGGTTCGCAGATGTGGGTGGAACGTGGCATGGGTCTTGAGAACAAGGGAGGCAAGAAGGAAAAGGATGACTTTGCCAAAGTCAGAAGCAGATGGAAGGAGGATAGCATGTAATGCCTGCTCCAGTTCAAGCCTGTTTCATATAAACCAGTTCTCAAGGACGACATTTTGGATCTCAAAGCATATACGACCACGTTTTATATCTGACCATTGCAAATTATTCCCGTCTTCCTCAGCAGCGAGTCTATATAGAGCAGACAAAAGGCGTGCGACTTCGTGGAGTTTGTATATCAATCCGTAATATTGAAGACATGGCTCCTGGGAATTCTTGCACTCTCTTTTTCGAGCAAAGCAACAAACGTGCTTTTTGGTGACTGGCCTCAGATATGTGTCATGTTGAGATCAAGTCCACAGCGTGGATCATTCTCTTCCTATTATAATAATGATGCCTGAGCATCGTTCATCAACGGCCATAAAGGAAGAAGAAAAAGGAGAGGAAAAATCTCTCGCAGCTTTCCTGAAAAACAACAGCGAGACGCATGTGCCAAAACTCGTGGGGTGCTTCCAGCCAAGACATGTGGCCCCAGCGTCTCTCGCGAGGAAATTCTCGTATATAAGCGTCGCATTCCCTTCGACCCTCTCTTTCTTAATTCGTGCGGCGTCCGGGTATTATACAGTTTCCCCTGTTGCTGGTCTTTCAAACTTCACTGTTATATTATATGAGAGGCTGGCGTCAACCCGTGGACACAGATCAAAAATATTGCATACCTAGTCTCATCAGCCACTTCCGACGGAGCCTACTATTGAATTGGCTCTGTTGGTGTGCTGATGGCTGGACATATCTTAGTAAATCTGTGCTTTTGTGAAACGGAGCTGGCAATTGTGTCACTTGCGTAGTGGTGTGCAGAAGGCTTGTGAAGTTGCTGTTCTACTTCTGTGCGTCTGGCTGCCGGACGAGAGTTCAGATATCAGAACTGCGTCTGGCGGGGAGACTTTCTGGCGCAGGAACTGGAGTCCACAAGAAGCGCAAGCATCCCGCTTAGCAACAACCATCGCTACGAGACACTCGACTTCTACAGCATCAATTGCTTTCTCTGCGACTCTCTCGCGTGCATGCTTCACTATCATGATCGCAGAATTATTTTCATTGGAGTGATCGGCTATTTCTTGTAACATTTCTCTGATAGACAAAATTTCTTCAAACATTGGTGTCAAGAGTTTTTCTTCTACCACATAAAAACAGAACATGCCTGGACTAAAAGTCGTCGCCCTGATTTCTGGAGGGAAAGACTCCTTCTTCTCAATACTCCACTGCCATGCAAACGGACACGAGGTCGTCGCTCTGGCAAACCTGCATCCAGCCGCCCAGAATGGCGAGCGCTCCGAGGACATTGACAGCTACATGTATCAAACCGTAGGCCACGGCATTATCCCACTCTACGAACAGGCACTAGGTCTTCCACTCTACAGACAGGAAATTCTGGGCGGAGTTGTGGATAGCAACAAGAGCTATGCTTCTCCCGCGGCCGCCCAGCAGAGCCAGCAAGACGAGACGGAAAGTCTGGTGCCTTTGTTGCGTAAAGTCATGGCTGCACACCCAGAGGTCAATGCCGTCAGCACTGGAGCTATTCTTTCGGACTATCAGCGTACAAGAGTAGAATCGGTCGCTATAAGATTGGGTCTAGTTCCCTTGTCTTATCTATGGCAGTATCCGTTCTTGCCGCCGTATACGGAGACTTCTCTGCTGGATGATATGGCTGCTGCTGGACAGGATGCCCGTATCATCAAGGTCGCCTCGGGAGGACTTGATGATGGCTTCTTGTGGGAGAACGTGGCGAACTACCGCACAAAGACTAGACTTGTGCGGGCGATGGAGAGGTTCGGCATCATCGGAGATGGTGCTGCGCTTGGCGAAGGAGGGGAGTTCGAGACGCTCGCGATTGATGGGCCATGGCCGCTGTGGAAGAACTCGATTCAGGTCGAGGACGATGATAGAACGATTGCAGCTGGTGAAGCAGGAGCTGCGTCGGTGAAGATCAAGACTGCACGATTAGTGCCCAAGGAGCCATCCTCGGATTTCTCGTATGAGCAACTGCGGCGACCAACGACACTAGATGATAAATTCGCAGCTCTGACAACGCGCATGGACGAGAAAATCGAAGGGATTTCAAAGACATCTGACGAAGCAGCAGAGACATCAGAAGCTCTCAGCCTAACCTCTGGATGGACAACTCAGACAACAGACACTTGCACAATCATTTCAAACGCAATGGCGGAAGGAAACTCAGCAGGAGAGCAGATGACCAATATCATGACCCGCTTGGTAAACGACTACAACGTCAAACCCTCCTCGATCGCTTTCACCACCATTCTATTACGAAGCATGTCCGAGTTCGCTGCAGTGAATGTGGCATATGGGTCCCAATTTACCACACCGAACCCACCAGCCAGAGTCACTATCGCTTGTGGCAGCACACTTCCAACGGACACTCACGTCTCTCTATCGATCGTAGTTCTGCACGATAGCGTAAAAGCACAGAAGCAAGGTCTCCACGTGCAATCCCGCTCCTACTGGGCCCCAGCGAATATCGGTCCCTACTCTCAAGCTATCGTCACACCATCTCCTGCCTCCTCCTTACCTCAACTCATCCATATCGCTGGACAAATCCCTCTTGATCCACCTACCATGGACTTCCCAGCACAAGCAGATCTGACCTCAAAAGCACATTTTGCAGCCCAAGCCATTCTTGCACTCCAACATCTGTGGCGTATCGCTCAAATCATGCAAGCTTCACATTTTCTCGGCGCTGTTGCGTTTATCGCCGCAAACTCTCCTACAACAACGCGAACCCGAGTGAACGCGGCATTGCAGAGTTGGAAACTGGCCCATCAACCACCTGTCGCAGAAGAAGCAGAGGACGAAGAAGATGAGCATTTTGATGTGTGGGATCAACGTCAATTTGGTAATGCAGGAAACGCTGTGACGTCTACTCGCCGCAAGGACATTGTGAATGTATCTGTGCCGCCATGTTTTGTTGCTGAGGTGGAAAGTCTGCCGAGAGATGCACCGATTGAGTGGGCAAGTGTTGCTATCAAGGCTTTTGATGGTGTTGTCGAGACTGAAGGTACGCCATTCTTGTCGCTTCTTCGGTTTTGTTTTGTTGCTGACCAGAGAAATGCAGAAACTGAGGAACATGGATGTACTAGACAGACATTGAATATTAAGTCTGGACTCGAGGAAGTGGACTTGGCTGGTTGGGTTGCGCTCCACAATGTTGACGATCTGAGCAAGGTTAGATTGCCGGCGACACGGGTTTGTACTGTGTATACCACACAGGTCTTACCAGAGGTTTGGGTGAAGGAGAGGCAGCCTACCATCGTTCCTTGCTACAATCTCTGGGATGGTCACGGGCAGCGAGTGGCTGCTGTTATCGCATACAGACAGCAGTAATAGACGCACACAAGACGGCTCAAACCAGAGAATCAGGGGTATATAACAAGGTGTATTTCTCATCATTTTCCCAACGTCTCCAACACTCCTTCCCCTTTTTGCCCATTCTCTTTCCGGTATGCATTCGCAAAGAGAATAAAGCAAAGAAACAGCATACGTAAATCTAAGAAACCATCATGTCCCATAAAGCGCCAAAAAGTGTGTTCTGGAAAAGGTGAAAAAGGTCGTGCAATTGTACAAACACATTGTTGACTTTTGTTTTTGGCTCTCTTTTGTGGCCGTCTTCCGTCTGCCCGTCCGTCTCCCCAAGCTTCGTCCAGTCCTCTTAAGTGGCCTTCTTGGCGAACTCGACGCGCAGGATAAGATGTCCGTAACCGAAACCGTCCATCTTCTCGCATGCAACGGCGGCGTCTGATCGGTCGACGAAACTGACGAAAGCAAAGCCCTTGGCCTTGCCTGTTTCTCTGTCCTTTGCGAGGAAGACACGGGTGACGCGACCAAAGCGCTCGAACAGTGCGCGGAGCTCGTCTTCTTCGGCGAATTCGGAAACCTAGAATCGAACATGTTAGATGGCTGTATGGCGCATTGAAAAGGTGGATAGAGACTCACGTTGGTGACACGCAGAGTAGCCAAGTCGTCTCTCTCGAACTTGCCGCCCATTCTCTCGCCAGTAGCAGCACCACCCTTGCGGAGATGTGGGGGCACGTAGGAAGAGCCACCGGGGCCGGAAGCGCCTGGCGCAGGGCCGCCTGCAGCCAGGTTCTGAAGAGTGGCAGCACCGACATCACCGTCGAGGTCTGCAAGACCAGCACCAGCCTCGCCCTCGGGAGCCATGGTGTTCTTGAAGGGACACTTTGTGGTGAAATGCTCGCCGGAACAAATACGACACTTGATCTTCATCTGCTTGAGCTGCTGGGCCTTCTGGTCCTCCTCGGCGGTGGGTTGCTCGGCGGCGCCAGACTTGAAGCCGACCTGGGGGCGGAAGATGATGTTCTCTCCGAGAGTGGTGGTATCGGGTTGGGGGCCAGCAGGACGGCCTGCCTCGAGACCCATCTTGGGCCAGGCGCGGCGCTCTGCGACACCGGCCTTCTCATATGTGCGCTTGGTGACCTTGCGGATGCGTTGTGTGCGCTTGACCTTCTTGCCGTCGTCGTTAAGGAAAATGGTGACGATGGTCTCGGTGCCGTCCTTGTTCTTTGTGTGCTGAGGCGGGGGAAGGGCGGTGGCGAGATCGGGCTCGTCGTCCTCGGCCCAGTCGGTGCGTCCTGGTTGGTTTGACATGTTGGCAGATGTGTGGGTTGTGGTATGAAGTGGTTGCCGTCTCGTCGTCGGGCCTTGCTGTTGCGTCGCTGTCGAAAAGTTTAGCGAATGAGTCTGGTGTGGTCCGTGCACCGACCTGCTCCCAGTCGTTCTTTCCTACTTGGGCGATATCCAACACTCGTCTTCACGTGCTCTACACTCTCTGTCAAGTTTGCATTTGGTCTATCTGCTTGCCTCCAGGTCTTCCCGTATCATGCATCAGATCATTTCGGCCGATATGAGTTGGCACAGTACATGCTTTCCACATTATCCCATAATGTTTCTAGGTGATAAGACTGTCACATGCATCTGCTGGAATGCTTAGAATCTCTGAGAGCAGCACCTTCCTCGAGACTAATATATACTTTATGCGTACGCATTGGACAAGAATCGCTTCTTTCCAGGAACCAGACATCCTGGCCTCTCAACTGTCACAGCTTTCCCGAAGGGAGTGTGGCAGGCAGAACGAACAACCTGATTCTGCCGCGATGCGCGACATCAGCAAAGGCGTCAGCTTGTTTCCGTCCAATACAAAAGACATGCTCAAGAGCCGTCGTCTAATCGACTTGTTAACAGGGACGAGAGCTGTACCGCGTCCGTCGATGTCTGAAGCTCAAAGCCCGGGCTGGGCTTGACCTCTTCTAAGCAACTATCTTACGTTGTCACACTCGCTTTTTCCGCAAAACTATATCACCATGATTTTGTACAACATGGCATGTTCAACTGCATGGTGCAGGTGCACAACTGTACCTGCTGGCGTGAGAATCAGGAGAATCTTGGGCAAGTTCACCGGCCAAACAGCTTCCGCGTGCCGAAAGATCCCTGCATCCGCAAGACGTCACAAGGCTCCTCAGTCAACTCCCACCAAGATTGAACACTTTGGCGACCCGCGGTCGAATGCTGGCATCTCAGCCAGCCAGCCAGCCAGCCTCCACCAGAGTGCGTCATGGGTTGAATGGATTGAGGTTTGCGGAGGATGTGAAGGATGTGTGTCTGTGCCGCCCTTATATGTTTTCTCGTTTCATCGTCCTTCCATGTCCTTATCCTGCGATCGACGTTCTTTGCAACCTTTTGACCATCCTTGTCACTTTACACAAGAAGCTTAAAATATTCCGGTATCTGGCCAAGGCACTCATTACGTAGAGGCGCATTTGCTGAGGCTTGGTCGTATTACCCTCTGATGACCAGGCGTCCATCATGTCCGACTTTGTTGTAGGTCTCTCTCAGCCTCTCCTCTGTCAACAGTTCTCTTTCCTAGCTTGAAGTCGCATCTTCATGTTGAGCAGCTGAACAAATCCCCGCGAATCTCTCGTTCTGACGCTGTCCGGTTGGAAAGGAACTTGGCTTAGAAGGCTTTGATAAAACTGCCGATAAATACTTTGATAAAGGATACGACAAACTACACAATTATCGGCATCGGGGTCGTAACGATCGCGAAGACAACAGCAACCAAAACAACATGAACGACGCACGAGGACGTGATCGTGGCTATGACAGTGACTCGGAAGATAGCTACGATCAGAGACCAGGACGAAGATCATACCCACGAGACGATCGCGATGACAGGAGACCACGACGATTTGACAATCGAGATATCGAGCCGCCACGTCGGCTCTCTCCTCCAGGACAAAGCTACCATCCTCGTGCTGTAGACCCACCCTCATACATACCATATCAACAAGGAGCCACGCGGCCAGGTGATTCTCAATACTACGATAACGCACCTCGCCCATCGTCTCGAGATTACACACCGACATCCTCCAACCAAGGTCCTCCAAACAACGAAATGGCTAGATATTCCAGACCCAAAGATCGCTCACCATCCCGCTCACGCTCGCAGCGACGACGCCGCCGCCGCTCCCGTTCATCGTCCTCACGCTCTCGTTCCTCAAGTCAGGACTTCCACGATAGTCCCTTATTGGCTTTCGACAGTAGGCCTTTAGGCTTGGGAGCAGGCATCGCAGGCGCGCTCATTGGTGGCTACATCGGCCGCGAGACCAGTGATCGTCATCAAAAGCGCGGTACAGCTCTGGGAGCCATCATCGGTGGCATCGGAGCCAACATCTTGGAGAACAGGGTCAGGATCTACAGAGAGGACATGAAGGAGGAACAGAGGGAGGCAAAGGAGAAATGGGAGGCTAAACAGAGGGAAAGCAAAAAGGAGAGGCGGAGTCGAAGGTTGGAGTCGCCGCAGCGATGGTAGAGGTTTCGTTGTGTGATGACGGAAACGAATTGACGAAGAACTAATAATGTTAATGATGGTTGGGAGGCGTTTCCGCAGGCTATGTCTTGTCTTTCTCCTGCCATACAAGGCAACTTATTGTGTATTGATGTGACGAGGTAGATGGATGTACTCACAACTGTCTTCGCCTGCTGACACTCGCCGACATAGTCATATCGGCATTATGAACACATGGTGTTCTATATCATACTGCTTGAGCCCCTGTGCTATGTGCTCCTATGCTGTGTACGTTTCGCAACCGATATGAATCCCATTCCATACCTTGGGCCTAGATACATCCATGAACCTTGTTGCTGACTGTCAGGAGCCTTGTACAGCAAAGGTCCTTGCATCAAAAATCTCGATAACACCCCAGCTCAGAAAATGCGTGAGATAGCAAATTATCATATTGCAAATATTGAGAGACATCGGCAAGGGGTAGAGCCAGGTAATGTACAATTCACACACCCTTCCCAGGGACAACAGAAAAGGCAAATATATAACGTATTGCAAGCACCCATGATCGACGTTTTTTCTCGTTGAATGTTTCCCAAAAGAATAAGCACAAAGCCGCCCAAGTCGAGATGAAGAAAGCATGTACGCCCTGCTGCGCCGTAGCTGTCTCTTCCTCTCCTTTTTCAACAGAAAAACGCAGGATAAATGTCAAGAGAGAAAACAAAGAGACAGACGATATGAAAGGGTGAGAGAAAGATGCACAGTGGATAATGAAAAGATGGAGAGTAGAAGCATGTGAACGCCTCCCTCTCGTGGTCTCGCGGGCCGAACCACTCCCCCCAGTTTTGTGTCGCAGAATAGATGTAATAAAATTGGGAAAAATCGAACGCCATAAAACCCCTCGTTCCTCCAGTTCCGCTGGTCGTGTGAGATCTCGAAAGAGCAACAAGCTATAAAGAAGATTATCAAGAATGGAATGCACATTTCAGTCGAACCGTGACTGAGCAAAACATGGTCGTGTTCACTTCTTCTT
Source organism: Aureobasidium sp. EXF-12298 (assembly GCA_024195555.1). NCBI lineage: Eukaryota > Fungi > Ascomycota > Dothideomycetes > Dothideales > Saccotheciaceae > Aureobasidium > Aureobasidium sp. EXF-12298. The sequence goes on from SWBJ01000461.1 coordinate 30,181, forward strand.
GAGGCTTGGACTAGGCTTCATGCGTTGTGAAGGTGGACCTTCCAGTCCAATATCGTCGCCCTCGAGTTTGACTTGTGAGCGCCGACGCTTACTGCTCAAGTTCGGACTTGTCGATGCGGACGGATGCGCACTGTTTGGATTGTTGCCTTGCTGCGAGTGCTGCGGTACCATCATTGGCGGGCCCATGTTCGGGCTTGGGGAGTGATGCATCTGTCCCATCATGTGGTTGGGGGCCATCAAAGAGCCACCGGGCAAGCCCGGGTGTGCAATGTGAGGTGAGCCATTCATAGCCATCATCTGTTGCCCGTTCAGGTGCTGCATCGGCAAATTCATATGGGGAACTGACGGCGAAGAGAAGTTGGGCGTTTGGCCAGGCAACTGCATGTGGGCCTGACTGGGCGTACCAGCACCCTGAGGCAGGGGCTGAACAATGCCGTTTCTTTGCAGTGCCATCTGAGCGTGGTTGGGCTGCATCGGGTTCGGGATCATGTTTTGAGGCTGGCCGAACTGTTGCTGCTCCTCGATCTGAGCGACCATCTGGTTCATGGCGTCGTGGGGACGGAGTTCGTTCTTCTGAGAGTATTCCATCAAATCCTTCATGAAGAAGATGGTTTCCGCAACCTGGACCTGGTCAGTTCAGGTGGTCGTACAGCTGGAACTCTGGAACAAGCACATCTACCTCAAGGTATTGCATAACAGCGGGAGTGACGGCGTATTCATTGACAGGGGCGGATGGGAAATCTTCGATCTGAAGCGCGCCTTGTGCCTTTTGCATTGCCTTCTTAGCCGGTGTTCTGCTTAACTTGGGACTTTTGTTCATCAGGGGAGATCCCTGGGAGATAACACGCGTGAGTTCGGAACGTGGGATAAATTCCTCGGTCTTGGACACTTCGAATTCGAGTGATTCAAACTTGTCCGAGCCAGCAGGGAACGAGGCCGTCAGCTTGCCTTGCCAGATCAACTACGAGACGAATTAGTTCATGTTCATACAGAATTGAGAGAGACGATATACTTGGATGTTGTGGTTAAACCAGAAGATGTAGCGGGCACGAGTGCAGGTCACCCAATGAGCATTGTTGGGGGCAGGAATCTCCCTCACACCCTCTAGCTGGAGTTGTATGTTTTGCACACCACTGTCAAACCAAGTCCAATAGTATCGTGCTAGCGAAGAGGCACTAATCATGAATTGTTTGGTCGACGAATTCGTGTTGTCAAGGACGTGTTGTACGAGCCGGCCGTCTGGGGTCCAGAACTGGTTCACGAAGTTCGCCCAGTGCTCTGATGAGTTCGTCTCACGCGACTGTTCCATTAGTCAGATGATTTGTATGTCTCGACTCATAGATTTTGACTTACAGTTACGTTGTACGCGCTGAGATGGTCCGAGAATTGAATCAGCTTGAGGATGAACTGGCCATTGGTTGTGCGACTCGGCTGCTGCTGCTGTTGCTGCTGCTGTTGAGCAGCCATTGCTTGCTGTTGACGCATCATGTTCATATTGTTCATGTTCATCATCTGCTGACGTTGCTGAGCAGTTTGCATTTGTTGCTGCTGTGCCTGCTGAGCTTGTTGCTGTGCCTGCTGTTGCTGTTGCGCATTCTGCGGCTGATTTTGAGACTGACCAGAGCCCGGTTGCTGAGGGGTTTGCTGATTGGGCTGCTGAGGCTGCGACGAGGGAGGTTGCGGAGGTAGTGGTTGTGCCTGCATTTGTGGTGTAGGTTGGGCACTCGGAGGCTGAGGAGGCGGCGGCTGCTGCTGTTGTTGTTGCGGTTGCTGCTGCGGCTGCTGCTGCTGCTGCTGTTGTTGTTGTTGTTGTTGTTGAGGTTGTCCTTGGGCCTGTTGTGGCTGCTGAGGCTGAGGTTGAGCGTGCTGTGATGCCTGACCTTGACCTTCAGGGCCAGATGGAATCTGCGACTGACTCCTCATCTGAGCTGGCGGCGGCTGCTGTGGTGGAGCCTGGCTGTTCTGAGGGGCGCTCTGGTGCGAAGCCTGAGACGAGGCGTGCTGCATCGCCATGTGTTGAGCCATTGACTGTTGCTGCATCTGAGGCGTTGCGGGGGCTTGAGGGCCCTGAGGATGCGGCGTCTGCTGCTGCTGCTGTTGTTGCGCGTGTTGCTGTGCCTGAGCAGCTTGGGCAGCTTGGATCTGTCGCATCTGTTGAAGCTGCATTATGTGTTGAGGCGGTAGGTTTGCCATTTGTGCATTTTGGAAGGCAGGATTTCCCTGCATCTGTGCAAATTGCTGAGGACTCATGCCTGGATGGCCGTTCATACCCATGCCCATACCCATACCATTCATCTGCTGCTGTTGCTGCTGCTGCTGTTGTTGCTGGGCTTGCTGCGCTGCCATCATCTGTCGTTGACGAGCCAGGTGTTGCTGCTGCTGCATCATCAATTGGGGGTTGTTGGCCACTACGACGAAATTTGTTAGCATCGATTTGATACCAGTAGGAATTGAGAACAAGACGTACTTGCTTGCTGCATCTGGTGGTGTTGCTGCATCATGTGGGTTTGGGGATTGAGGTGGCTCATGGCCATAGCGTTTGCACCGGGACCGCCCATGGACTGTTGCGGCATCATGCCACCACCCGGGCCGGGACCCATACCAGGAGGCATATTCTGCTGGCCGGGTTGCATACCCATCATAGCTGGTTGACCCATGTGAGGAGCACCAGGACCCGAGACACCAGGCATCTGCATCGGCTGGCCCATGTGCTGAGCATTGGGAGGCATTCCTGGATGACCGTGGGGCACACCTGGTTGCATGCCCGCCGGGTGCGGAGGGAAAGACATGCCTTGCATCATAATGGTTGGAGGGGAGCAAGCGAACGCGTAGAATCAGACGACAGAGACGAGAGCTGGTCAAGTCGACGACGCGCGATGAGGGGTGTGAACTGGGAAGAGCGCGACAGAAGGTGCGCTCAGATGCATGTATGGACACGAGAAGGGTCGAGTATACTGTCGCTCTGGATGCGCAGAGGTGTAGTTGGTGGTGGTGGGTGAGAGACGCGCCTTCGAGCCTGGACAAGCGACAGCGACAGCGACAGCGGACTGTACAGGGCAGTACCGTGTGCGTGGGCGACAAGGGTCGTCAAGGCCGCGACGATGGTTGCGAAGACCAAAAAGACGCGAGCGAAGGACAAGTACCAGAGTCGAGGTGGTCGCTGGTTAAGGGAACCGGGGTCTGCTTGGGGCAGGCACTGGGAGAGCGAGCGACAGTAGGTAGTGGTTAGTGGACGGCGCGTTCCTCTCCGGCCGGCTCTACGAGCTTCGCAGCGGCCGAGTCTCGAATATGGCGCTTGTCGGCCAACGTTGAGTCCAGCAGTTACCACTTCTCACTAAAAGTACCCACTGATTCAAGCACACGTCTGTAGCCCGTCTGAATAGAAGTTTTGCGCACACAGACTCCAAGTTGCACGATAGTATGCGAACGCAGACTCGGCCTGTCACAAAATGCCTTGCGAGTCAATCGTCGCTCGTCTCACTCGACGCTCACCTCACTCGTTGTGATTTGTCCGCTGACTGGGCTCGTGCACGACTAGTGAGCACTTTGCGCTTGTTATCCAACACCTGCCAAGCTCACGCCCAACTCGACTTGGTCCTCTCGTCCGTATGTATGCACTTGGATCAGCACCATCACTACTCGAGGCTAGCCACTGTCCCGTCATCGAGTATTTGATTTGAATTATGTTTCGCAGGACGTGTTGGTCTGACCAGGTACTGATACAAAGTCCCGCTGCGTACCTGAGGCCCGATAGCGAACGCATGGACGTCCTAGTCTTGGCAGGCGCGAAGTTTTGCCGGACGCATTGATCGACGCCAGTATTTATTTGTGATCAAGCTGAATCTTTCTTCCCTGCAGCAATCCTTTCATCGCCAGGTTTCGCCGTCGTTTGTCGCTGCCAGAATTTTGCGCATCTGCTATGCCTCTCTGCGCGACATTCGGCGGCCCGTGTGGTATCTGTGAGTATCTCCTCTATCTTTGCGCACCCATCTCTCCCTACCATCATTTCGAATGATGACAACTTTACAATTATGTCTTCTTTTCCCAACAGATTCGACCTTGACGAAGACCATCTGTTCGGGCAGCCGTCGCTGGCAGCCTGTATACTTGCCAGTATATTTTTGTCTGACACTACACCCAAAACTACCTCGTTTCGCATTACACCTTTGCAGAACATCGTGCTAACATGCGCTAAAGTACAGGATTTGCAACTCATGCCAACCATAATAAAGAGAAGGATCAGTCGGGATACAACAGGGTGTCGACGGCTTGTTGGACACGCTCGTCGGCACCCACCAAAAGCTATGGTGAGTCGCTTCACTCTCTTTACCTGCCCTCCAACACAACACCACGCCTTTTATGATGAAACCCATACCACATTCGCAGTTTTCACGCTAGCCGTCGCCTAGAACCTATCTTAGACGGTCGTTGAGCGCAATATCTTCCTTGGATGTCTG
>SWBJ01000462.1:0-34420 GCA_024195555.1 Aureobasidium sp. EXF-12298
CACCGGTCTCTCGCTCTACAACTTCGGCCAGACCGTCTCCATGGTCTTCTTCACAGACAACTGGAAGCCCGCCAGTTACTACGACCGCGTCAAGGAGAACGTCGCTCTGGGTCTGCACACTCTGGTCCTGCTCGACATCAAGGTCAAGGAGCCCAACCTCGAAGCCCTGGCCAGAGGCAGAATTGTCTACGAGCCACCGCGCTTCATGACCGTCGCCCAATGCGCCCAACAGATGATCGAGACCGAGGAAGAGAAGGGTGAGGGTATATGCTCAAAGGACAGACTCGCTGTTGGTGTCGCCCGCGTTGGCGCCGAAGACCAAGAAATCGTCGCTGGTACCTTGGAACAACTGGCCGACGCTGACTTGGGCAAGCCTCTGCACAGTCTGGTCCTCATTGGAAAGCGCATGCATGACATGGAAAAGGACTACGTCCGCGAGTACGCTGTTGACAAGAAGATCTTTGATGACATCTTCGCCAGAGACTACCACCAGTCATAGGCACTCACTTCCGTACGTTTGCAGCACGCTTTGTTGTACACCAAAAATAAACCTTTCATAAACCTTCAATGATACCTTTCACATCACATCAGACGAGGATAACCTCATGACATTTCTCAACATGTTGTGTGCCAACTAGTACAGTGCCAGGTTGTCTTCGTTTAGCTTCCCGAACAACTCCTCCAAGTCTGCACTGACGCCCATGATTTCTTGTGCCAGCGAGCCAGTCACGAGTGCTGTCGTTCATGTCAGTACAAGTAGTCGAGTGTATTATATTGCTCAGACTCACCATAAGCATACAACAACTCATAGTCCTCCTCGGTCGCAAGTGAAGCCTTGTCACCATCCCTTCGGAACTCAAAGATCTTTGCCAGTAGTCTGTCTCTTGTGTGATCAATGTTGGGTAACACATCGTTCAGCGGATACTCCAACTTGACCGAACTAGCCAACACAGAAAATAAATGGCTGATTCTCGCCGACAGCGCAAATCGCTCCGCTCGAGTATACCTGAGCACTTCTGCTTCTCCAGGACTCGCTTTCAGGTCCTTGGCTATCACCATGTTCATAGAGTGAAAGTTGTCCAACATGCGTTTCGTCCTTTCCAGGATCTTGCCATACACTTTGTCAAGGAACGGAGCTCGGAATTCGAACTCGGAGGCTGCGGCTTTGCGAAGTGCTTCCAGTTGCGCAAGGAAGGTTTGCAGTTCAGACTCTTCGCGTATATCCATGTATGCCGACGCGGGCTCGCCGAGGAGGAACATGGCCAGTGGGTCTCTGCGCCAGATCAACGACATACGTAGCCAAAGCAAGCAGATGCCATTCTTGAGCTTACGACGAGCTGAGATGGGCCAGATCACTCGTGTTACAACAATGCCCCATATACAACCAGCGATGACTGCCACGAAACGATGAAGCACAATCCCCCAGATCTCGGGGTTTATGCCGCCTTCGTCGTCGTCATCATCGTTGTCCTTTACTGACAGCGAGTATGCGTACAGGGCGGATAGGTTATATGTAAGCAGGATGAAACGCCCCATGGGTCCCTTGCCCTGCACCAGGATGATATAGAAACAGCCAAGCGACATTAGCCAGCCAAAGAAACCGAGAAGCCAAGGGCTATCGTCTGAGATGATCCAGGCCGCAATCGCGAGTACAGCACCCATAGCTGTGCCTATGAAACGTTCGATGCCAGTCGTGTTGGAAGCTCCGATCGTCATTGAGCATACGACCATGTATGAAACAAGACCCCATTCTCCACGCCAATGTTGGTAGAAGGGTCGAGACCACACCATGAAAGACGGCAAAGCAAAGAGCGCTGCTCCCACACCAACCTTGATCGCAAACCGAATGTCGTCCCTTCGAATAAATTTGAACATACGGTAAAGTCGGTGGCTGAACGGTTCCTTGATGTTGCGTCCTGCTCTAGCAAAAGTGTCCGCCTGGAGGATAGGCTTGACGATGTCGGTCGTCAAAGCCTCATCGGCTTCATGCACCAGTGACAGACCTGCTTCTTCATTTGCTGTTTTGTCATTTCTATGTCTCCTCCAGATGGCCAGCCAATTCCAGGACCGATTTCTGTCTTTTTGCTCCAGTTCTTCCTTTAGCTCTTCCAAGATTTCCAGGTACTTGAGAGTGTCCTCAGCAAAATCGACCATTGCCGCAGCATAGTGCCCGCAGCTCGCAGCAACTTCTTCTAGATCGGCCACACGCTCCAGAGACTTGGCATTCGTGATCTCCTTGTTGCGGTACAATGTAGACAATGCTTCTTTTCTGGCGTTGTTGAAAAGCTCGATGGCCTGGGCAAGGCTTGTTCTGAAGTTGACATTAACAGCGATTACATCGTCGGTTCCGGATTGGAACGGCAGTTCGTCCAAGATCGATTTAAGAGTAAAGGCCAATGACTTCATGGGTGGTCCTAGCTGTGTTATGAATGTCGTGAACATATCAGAAGGTGATAACGAAGGCCTTTTGTCTGTGAAGTTGCTGGTAAAGCTCGAAGCTATAGGACTGAACGGAATTGGCTGATCGGCTGGCGACTCAGGAGTCTCACTAATTGGTGTCAAGGATCCTCGGATTTCACCGGGTTCGCTCACAAGCTGCGAAGTGCCCAAGAAGGACGACGACATGGATGCCATTGCCGAGTCGGATCGATTGATGTGCGGTGAAGTTTTGATAAGGGCAAACTGCGTGTCAGCCGCGCTGTAAAGACCACCGATACTCTGAGAAAGCCCTTGTAGACATTTGACAAGCTTGACCTCGATGCGATATTCCTTTTCTCTGCCTAGCATATAATGCTCGTATTTGGCCTCAGTCAGGTTCTTCTTCATCGAGGTCTCATTGGCTTTGCAGTCCTTGTCAACTTGCTTGTATGCAGCTCCCTGCATCTCCGTCTCCGAACCAGTCAAGAATGCTCTCGTAATAGCAATAAGTTTGTCCCCCAATGAGTCGGTCATCTTGACAAAATCGCGGTGCAACTCTCTCTTGGCGTATCGAGGTTCTATGAGCAGATTGACTGCCGTGGTGGCCGCCATGCCCAGTAGGACCATGCGTAGGACCTGGAAAACCTTCTCTTCGGAGAATTTCGCAGCTTGAATAGAACCTTCCTTGGTTAGGATAGTGATAATCGCCAGAGAGGCGAGACTGCACCCTACGTTCACGGTCGGATGACCAAGTCGCTGCTTGAGCCAACCTATGAAGCCCAGGCCGCCAGCACAGAAGATCACCAAAACGATTGCATGGCCAAGAACCAGAAGATCGCGCTTGCCAAGGGCCATACTGATAGCCATACTAGTGAAGGACACGAATGCTGCGTATACAAAGGCGATCAGAGCGATACCCACGGCTTCAATCATGCTGCCCACTGTCCTCGAAGGATGGAAGTACACTGTGACGGTTGCAACAACATGTTTGCCATCTTGCTTTCCCAGGAAGGCCGAGATGAAGGGAAGGAACGTGGCCAAAGATCCTAGCAAATAGGCTATAGAACATTTGAAAATACCCTGTCCTAGGTTCGAAGCCCAAAAATCGACAGATTGGTCCCGCCAGCGGTATAAGGGCTTCAGTATAGCGTTGCGCTCATGAGCTGGTGGAGATGACACGTCTGGATCCGTACTTAACAGACCCTCACGTTCTTCTGATGAACCAGCTTCTTCACGGGCATTGTCTCCTAGGGTAGGCAATGAAAAGGCGCGTCTAACGCGCTCTCCAGTCCGTGGGAGAATGAATGTTGCATTTCTGAGCTTCGAGATTGTAAGCAGTAAGCGCGTGGTGGTGGAAGCGGCTCTGAACATACATTGCGAGGGTTGAAATGACGACCCAAGGAAGAGGCTTGCCCAGCGCTTCCGGATGGCATCACTTACTAGGAGCAAGCAGACATATCCTTCTGTCCTGTTGACTGATGAGTAGGTGTGTTTCTATGTTTTTGCACAATGTAAGTCATTGGATGTCGGTGAATCGCCCCTACGGTAAACGTCCATGATCTGCACTTGAGATTGCCACATACGACCTTAGCGGCAGATCGGGCCGATCTCAAGATCGATAATCAGGTTTCTCGCATAGAGCCTCATCAAACTTACTGCGTCAGGCACCGAGATAATTATATCCAGCTTTGACACCAACATTAAAGGTCAATCGTCGATTGTACTGCCTGGTGGATGTCAAGGGAATTGCTAATGCTAATGCTTGTGGTTGAGCAAGCTCTATAGCAGAAAGTCCCGAGGATAATACATGCTGCAACAATGACCGTCCCCTCGTGTACACTGTTAAGGCTATTGGCCTCGCGAAAAAAAACAAACCCAGACTGGACAAACAGCCAATGAGTCTTCTTGTCATGCAACAAAACCTCCACCCAAAATATAAACGCAAGTCGCTCGCAAGAAACGGACAGCACAAGAAAACCCACCAATGAAATTCCTCTCTCAAGTCCCAAACGCCATCCTGCGCCATAACAATGCAAACCTTCAACCTACACAACAACTGCACTCTCCAAGTTTCACATTGAGGTTCGATTCCGCTCTTCTTTTGTTGACCCTCTTGATGTCCTCAAGCAGGTTGGCGGAAAACTCTTCGCGGCTCCCATTATTTGACAAGCTTTCTTCGTGCCAGTCTCTTAGCGGTGGCAGCTTCGAGCTTGCGCCTGAACTCCATGTTCGCGATACTCCTTGCCAACTCTCGATCGTGGCTTGACGCTTGCCCAGCATCGAGACTCTATTTCGATGATTCCTGGCTTGCAGTTCTGGGTTGCTGAGGTGTTTGAGGCAACAACTTAATCTGCTTGATGAGATAACTCTTCTCGTCCGAGAACTGGTCATCCTCTGTGCGGTCGGCTAGGAAGTTAGGCAGGAAATCCAAGAGACGCTGACGATTCATGGTCAGAAGTCGCTTGACATCGGGTGATTTGTTGGGGTTCGCAGCGAAGATTTTGAAGACGTGGAAAGCCTCATACTGCACCATCTTGCGATCGTCCTTAAGCTGCCACATTATAAGCTTGAGGTTATCGCCGGACTCGACGTAGCGGGTCATGATCTCGTAGAATTGGCGGTCCAACAGAACCTCACCAAGCAACTTAATCGACTGGCGCTTGGTGACGTAACTCTCTGATTTGATGAGGATGTTGTTGTATCTGTCAAAGAAGAGGTCGAAATTGGTGTCAATATACTTGGCGACCATAGGCTTGTGCCTTACAAGGATTTGCTGTCATCCGTAATCAGTATCTTGATTTGGCATGTGATGTAGGAGTGACTTACGCGGAAAGTATCAAAGGCATCAGTGCTGACCTCGAACAAACTCTTGTCGATCCAGTCAAAGAATTTCCAGAATACACCTTGACCAGAAGCAGGTTGATCTGTGTCGATACTGCCAAGATCCAGAGGTTGACCATGTAGGCTTGGTTCGTCGTAGAGGATCAGAGCAGTGACGGCATCATGTTTCAAGGCCTCTTTCAATATTCCTCCACAGGGCATAGCGCTCTCGCGACGATCGTAGCCATTGCAAAGCGCGATAATGACCTCGGGACGGGTAGTGATGATGTATTGCAGGGCAATCGGTTGGTCTTCGCCTGGTTGCTTGTATCGCAGAACATTGGAGATGATGGTTTGTGTATCTTTGCGCGATTCGAAGGGTAGACGGTGAATGTTCTCGGCGAGAACTCGTAGAAGGTCTTCGGTAACGAGGAGGTTTACCAGCTGAAATACCTGGTCGGGGCTGACGTCGAGTTCTGCGCGCAGTCGTTAGTCGCTGTGCGCCAGCCTGCTGTTCAGCTGGACTGTTGCATACCGGGCGTGCCTTGGAGGATGACCTTCATCTGGCCAAGATTCCGTGCCACTTCTTCCTCGATCTGACCGTCGTCAGCCCAGTCCAGCTCGCTCGGGTCGTAGTGGTCGGATACCTTTTGTGAAGGCTTGTCCTCAGCAATTAGCTTCAGTATCAAATCTTTGGTCGACCGGGTCAACTCCTGGTTAGACCTGGCTTTGCTGCGGCCGAACAAGAACGCCATGCTGCCTGCTCGTGTCTTGTGCGCTGTTCCGTCTGGTATGTCTGTGATACGGGTGGGGTTGTTGCAGGTGGTGGGTGAATTGCAACGCCGATCAAACACAAAGACTCCCTGATAGAGTGCTAACTTGAAAAAGAAGAAGGCAAGAAGAAAAGACAACAGAAGAATACAGCAAAAGGGATTGCAAACAAGTCGTCACCGCCTATGTTTACCATTAAACACCGTCACCCCGAGAATCCGTGATCCCGAGAATCTGGGCTGCGAGCTTATTATTACTTGGCATGTCAGGCGGCCCGAACATCTCTAATGTTTCATGTGATTTTGCCCATTATCGAGTAAGATTGCTACAGCTACCAAAGTATAGCTTCATTTGCCTGCTTGCCTCCATGCACTCGTCATGAGCACGAGCTGATCAGACGTTCAGCTACCCATACGTGGCCATGTCTCTTAAGGACGATGATTCTCACAAAGCGAACGAAGCTAGCTCAGGCTCAGGGCCGAAAAATATACGTTGGGATCAGGCTACCCATAACTTGCACGGATGCGCCGGAAATCTGGGAGACAGACATACGCTTCTCTGCTGTGTGAGAGGCAAGCAAGAAAATCTAAGGTATGGTTTTTTCATTGACGACTACAAAGAACCGGCATCCACTCCAGATCTGCTTGACTGGTATATAAGATTCGATGACACACATAGGCTTCAGGAGATTATGTCTCGGCTGTGAGAGCCGATCCTAAGAGCTAGGTTCCTCGCCAAAGAAGCTTTGCATCTGCCACTGCCAAAAGTTAGTAGTTGATTGCAAATCACAGCAAACGAGGTTTACCTGGTCCGCTTTCATCCTGTTACCGCTTTCGTACACGACCAGTTTTTGCACAAGCTCAACTGCATCCGCTGAAGCACCAGGTAAGACATCTTTCCAGTCTTTCGAAGGATATTGTACAAAGGCCATCTTGCCCCAGTCAGGTAGGCTTTTGGCTTCCTAAAAGATGTTAGATTCTAGCCCAATCTACTCGATCCTCGTTCCACACTTACAGGCCAGTTTTCAGTGTCTGGAGTTCCAAGCGTAGAGAAGATACTCTTGATCAAGGCAAGGTCGCTCCCGAGATCACCAGAATCAAATAATGTCTGAGGACCCAAGCTCACCACTTGAGCAACCACACAACCTGTTGCCCACATATCGAGACTCGCATCATACCAATGGTTACCGAACATGAGCTCAGGAGGGCGGTAGCTTGTTGTACCCACGTCCATGATTTTCTCCTTGGCAGGTTCAGACGAGGGATCATCGGCCGACCATGCGATGCCAAAGTCGGAGATATAGGCCGGGCCAGATGGGCTTCTTAAAAGAATATTGGAGGGTTTGATATCTCGATGGATTATCCCGCAGCTGTGTATGTACTCAAGGCCCTGCATCAACTGCGAGAGAACGACTTTCTGGTCTTTCAATTGTAGCTTGCCCTTTCTGAGTTGATCGTCAAGGGTATACGGCATGAATGGAAATACCAACACAAGTCGACCGCCAGCTTGTTGGAAACTCTCGACGAGCTCTACAACGAACTGGTGGCGAGCTCGTTCCAATAGTCGTACCTCGCGCACAGAATCGTGAGGCGGCTCTGTGGCAGACGGATTAGTGACTTTGAGAGCAACTAGACAAGGATGCTTCTCGTAGCCATTCGTCTTTGCGATGATGCCACAACCTGACTGGGCTACGGCTTTGTAGACTTCAGAGAACAAACCATCGTTATGGTGTACTGCATTCGTGTAACGACCAATGTTGACACCACCAAGTGGTAGTACGAGGGGCTCTTCTGATGTTTTTGCAGGTCGCTCATGTGTGCTCGATTTCAACGACAAGTCACGGATCACAGCATCAATACGAGATTGGTAATCTTGCTAGACATGAAGGCTATCAGAAACACAAGTTTTCGAGAAGAGACATGTCGTATTTTGGATTACCAAATTGTCCGAGTTATCGTAAGTGGATTGCTCTAGGTTCGTGGCCTGGTGCTGTGCATCGCTGGGAGAGAGGGCGGCAGCTGCAAGCCCGAAGGCCGCTTGTCTGAAGGGTGGTCAGCAGTTTGGGCTTTGACAATAGCGGATGTCTTGATTGACGCATGACTCACACTTTTGATATGGTCTCGAACCTTTCCAGGAAGGTCAAGCTGAGAGGCATGGCCGGAGAGTTGCTGGTGCGGACAAAATCAACATGATATTGTGCATTGAGAACGGCTTGTCGTGGCTGTTCTGTGGAGAGCAAAAGGGCAAGTGGGTCCCGTCTTTGAGTTTTGCGGGGATCCATCATGATGTCGTTTTGCCGGCGGCGAATTTAGCAGCAGGAGGCGCTCGCTCTGCCGAAAGGTTGTGACACTCGACCTGACGTCCCTAGACCTTCTCGTGCAACTTGCAAGTAAGTATCGTTTGACTTGCAGACCGCACTCCTGAAGGACCGCGTCGAGATCCAGAATAGACCGCGTCTGAACAAAGACGTGCATATTGTTGCAGCCTCTGCCAGCGTCGCTTATCATCAACGACTTGCGACACGGCCGTGTCACCAGCGGCAACCTCTACGACACGATGCGCTCCACTAAGCTTCCGCTCCTCATCGCCTCGGCTGCTATCCTCTCAGTACCCGCCGTTCTTGCTGCTGATGATCACTTGAGCGGGCCTACGACCAAGGTCACCACCGACGGGCTCGAAATCGTGACGGCCAACCCCAAGACATGCAAACGCCCTACCAGATCTGGCGACGAGATTAGTGTACACTACCGTGGCAAGCTACTGTCCGACGGCACCAAGTTCGATGAGTCGTACAGTCGTGGAGAGCCTCTCAGCTTCAAGCTTGGTGCCGGCGAGGTGATAAAAGGATGGGATGAAGGGCTTCTTGAGATGTGTATTGGTGAGAAAAGGAAGCTGGTCATTCCCCCAGAACTGGCCTATGGACATAGCGATCTGGGAATAATCCCGCCCGACAGCACTTTGGGTACGCTCACTCGCATCATCACCCAAGTATCGTACATGTACTGACGTGCTTCGAAGTCTTCGATACAGAGCTAATGCAAATAGCTGGTGTACCCGTCGAGGCTGAAGAGCCTGCCCTCAGGCCTGAAGAACTGCTACCACCGCCTCCGATCCCGCAGGACGATTTCCCTCCACCACCTCCACAGTCCGACAGCGGGTCTGAGAAGGGTCCTAAGGGTATGATGCAAGCACAAGATGGCGAGTGTAAGCTTTTAGGTCCTTTTGCCCTGGTCGTTCAGGCCGCACTAGGCGCCCTCGCTCTGCTCTCTCTTGTTTTCAAGCGTTGGAGAGAACGTCCAAGACGCCCACTCAAGATCTGGTTCTTTGATGTTTCCAAACAGGTGGCCGGTACCTTTCTGCTGCATCTCGCCAACCTGGGCATGTCCATGTTCTCATCGGGCAAGTTTGATCTCGCCAGCACAAAACCCGAGGATATCTCTGCAAGTGTCTCTGCTGTTACTGCTGACGACGGCAAGATGCCAAATCCTTGTTCATTCTACCTTCTGAATCTGGCTATCGATGTAAGTGGACTATGATCGACCTGAAGCAAACGGTTCTGATACACTCACAGACTACTATTGGTATTCCTGTCCTTGTCATATTGTTACGTGTCTTGCACAGTCTTTTCGCAAAAACTCCCATCGCAAATCCGCCAGAGTCGATCAAGTCTGGTTATTATGGCAACCCACCGCGAGTCACTTGGTGGCTCAAGCAGTCTATCATCTACTTCCTTGGACTTTTCGGCATGAAGCTGTTCGTCCTCTTACTCTTTGCAATGCTCCCATGGTTGCCTTGGGTTGGTGACTGGGCCCTCCGCTGGACCGAAGGCAACGAAGCCCTTCAAATCGCATTTGTGATGTTCATCTTCCCTGTGGCCATGAACGGCATCCAATACTACATCATCGACAGCTTCATCAAGGGCAAGGAATCAGATAGAGAAGGTTTCCAGGCAGTGCCTACTGAGGACGATGAAGATCACATGGGAGACAGTGATGGTGTGGAGAATGAAGACAGGTCTAAGAGAAGAGACAGAATCAGCACAGCGGAGCATGTGGCCGAGGCCGATCCCACGGTGGTGCCTTCTTACGCTCATGACTCAGATGCCGAAGCCTCGAGCGGGAGCAGCTCGAATCATCGAAAGTAGCAAGCCTAGTGCTTCAAGGAACCATACGTAGTACGAACCCTCATTATGCATCAGATTTATTCTCTAGATCTCCTGATGGGACTCCTTGATCGCCAACGATGTGTACGGTGTGAAGAACCATGTCTGTGAACTCTATCTCGACTTCGGCTTCTATGCCGCCTGTTCGAGTCCCTCTTGTCGCGATGGCTGCCCGTTACTTCGTTTCTGTCATGGTTATCAAGTGAGAAGCCTTCGAGGCTGCCCACACTCTGGCCTCTCTCCCTGTGATCACGTTTGTGTCGACGCTCTCTCCTCCTCCGTCGTTCTTCTTTTTCAGCTTGGTCCAGCTCTCTCAATTCTCGTTCCTTCTGCACCTTCCACTTCTCCCTGTCTGTCTCGGCTTGCTTGAGTTGTGTCTGTGCTCTTTGCATGAATGCCATTGGGTCATTCGAAGTCAATTTTGTTTGCTCCCTGTCCCTACGACCCGGATCCTCATTGCCCCAAACATCCTTACTCGGTTCCTGAATCACGGGACCTTGTTTGCTCGACGAAACATACCACGGTGCCGAAGATGCCGACTGCTTGTACCCAGCTGCATTGGAAAACCGCATGGTATATTGGTCTTCATACTCACGTGCCTTTTTCGCCTTCTCAGCTTCTGCTTCGGCGTTGCGAGAGTCAGCCAGAAGAGTACTTTCATCGGGTGCCGCGAAAAGTTGAATATGGCCAGCATGATCTGTCAGGGCCACATTGTCCCCATGCCTGTCTCCTTCAATGTGGCTAAGCTTTTCACGAGCAGCTTCCCCGAGAGCAGCGTCTTCTCTGGCAAGACGCATGTCCCTATCGGTATCATCCTCACCCCTCAAACGTCTTCGTTTGCGATCTCGACCATCATGGCCGTATCGAGACGGACGAGCAGCAGCACTTTCTCCTGGTGGGGACGATGGCGCTGTTAGTGGTGGTGGAACTTGATTTCGTAAGATGGC
Organism: Aureobasidium sp. EXF-12298; assembly: GCA_024195555.1. Lineage (NCBI taxonomy): Eukaryota > Fungi > Ascomycota > Dothideomycetes > Dothideales > Saccotheciaceae > Aureobasidium > Aureobasidium sp. EXF-12298. The sequence continues at coordinate 11,119 of SWBJ01000462.1, forward strand.
TATGCGTCGAGCAGCATCCTCCTGATCCATTCGGCGCTCGGCCTCTTCCTCTCTGGCTTGAGCGGCTGCTTCATCTCGGCGCACGCGATCGATGTTGTCTTTGTTGTAGACATTCCAAGACTTTTTGCCCAGCAGATGCAGAACCATGGCGTTGCGGGTTGTGAGGGTTGTGAGAGGTTTAGGCAGGTCACAAAGCTGTCTGTTACAGTTGTTCCAGTGGCCGTTATGCCAAAAGAAAGCACCTTGCTTTTCGGTGGCTTGACGTGTGAGCTGAAACGGCATCAGATGACAAGCGACGAATGAGAGACGAGCGGGCGTCATTCCGTTTAGGAGTGGAGCGCAACGGTTCGGCGCGGGCTCGTAAAGCCTACTGTACGATGACTCGGGAACGCGAACGCAAATCCAGCAAACTGCTAAAACCAAACGTGCCTGCATGAGCGGAGCCTGTACTCGTGTCTGTTTCTTCTTTCGCGAGTCTGAGCTACCTCGTGAGACTGCGCTGTGCTTTTGGCTCCCGCTCTTTACTGTCCTTTGCCGCTCTTGTGTCTCTGACCTACGCTGTCCTTCCCTCTTTGTGCTGTTCCTCGAAGACTGAGGACCTCTCAGCTCTCAAGCCAACATCCACGACTTGACGCGCCAATTGCCAACGGCGACAGAGAAAGAGGATCGACCGCCCGCGTCACACCTTCCTTCCAGCGGCCGCCCCAGCCATTCCTCTCATCCTTTGTCTACCCAAGTCACTTCGCTGGGGCTCATCCAACAAGCGCTCCGCTTATTGCAGGGGGCTCGGACACTTTGCAATCTCACATACTTTTTTTCCCAACTTTACCAGACCAAGAGCACAAGACTGGCGGGACTCACTCTCGAATTATTTGACATTTCAATCACTCGTGCTTCTTCTCTCCCCACCGTCTCCGACATCTAAGTCAATTTCGTATATCATCCCGCTTCCAAAATCACGTCAGCCGTGTCTGGTCACAGCTCGAGCATCCCCTGACACGTCAATCGCACGCCATGCCAACATATCTAATTCATGGATTTCGGTGGCCGCGACCGCTGATTCGCATCCATATCATTCTTCAGAACCTCGACGATGCAGCTGCGGAATGGCTCATCGCGCCTGCGACGACCGAGACGTTGCTCGAAAACTTTACCGAGCTGAGGCCGCAGACCATGGCAACCCTGCCCAACCTCCGCTTTGTGGAGCAATTCGATCCTACCGATGAGTCCCCAGCTGCCTGTTCGCAGCCGTACGCATACATTGCCGACATCTGCGAGCAAGTCAAATTGGGCATTGAAGTAGACGAAGTCAGGGGAAAGGGTCTAGGTGATGAGCAATGGAACGCACTCATGGAACTGAGGGACAAGCTTGCGCCGGACGAGAAGGTTGGCTGGTTTGTGGTGGTCTGTGGGGATGAAGATCGCACCGACATGGGTCCTGAGGAAGAAGAGGAGGAAGAAGCCTACGCGACAAGTGCGGTCGTGCCGGTCGAGCTGCCCGTACGGGGAGCAGCGCATACTCGACCAGCATCGTCCAAAGAAGGCGTGATTAACGGAGGAGCCACGCCCGAGACCACCTACACCAATTACAGTGACACAACGAGTTCAAGGCGTAGCAGGCAAAGCAGAAATAGCAGCGAAGTATACTTCAGGCTTCCCAAGACATGGCAGCCAAGTTATGGACTAACATATACAGCGTACTCCTACAGTAACGACAGCGCCCACAGCAAGCCCCAGTCTTGAATCACCACGCGAGAAGAAAGGTCTACGCAAAATGTTCAGTATGGTGAGACAGAAGAGTATGTCGAGTTTACGCAGTAAAAAGAGGTGAGCGGCCATAGTCCCAGAATGTCGCCGAATGATTCTGACCACTCTGATAGCTCCAAGAGTCTATACGAAACAGCACGTAGCGATTCAGGAGCAGCACCGCCTGTGCCAGCAGTACCCATGGCTCATTCACCCAGGCCATGACGCCCGTACCGATGATATGCGACATGCGAAAACGGGTTTCTGGACGAGAGAACCGGAGCCCTCGTCATCAGAATTATTCTCTCCTTCATGTCCTTGTTAAAGAATTTGGGCGATTGTATGGAGCAACATTGGACAAGTCTCGTTAGCGAGCGGAAACATGGAAAGGCGTATTTGGGCAGGAATCGCATCAAGGTTGGACATTTTTAGCGGATTTACAAACGACAGTATATTACACAGACAGTGAATAGCCTCCTCCAAACGAGTATGATTGATATGCCTACTTGTATGTTTGATTCAGCCAAGAAAGGAAGGAGAAGACGAGGATAGGGTCTGGCCGGACCCCGCAGACGTCAGACGATGGCTGGGGTCGATGCATACCAGCTCAAGTTCTCGCGCATCGCAACCAGGCAACCACTCACTCAGATTGACCAACACCCTAGTCATGGCGCCAGCATCGACCCTAGTTGTATGAAAGCAGTACAATCCTAACATCGCAGACAGAATACAAGAACTGACAATGGGCGCGTGCCTAAACAGAACAAGCTCAAAGTGCAGCTCAAGCTGTCCATTTCGCGCCTACGCATGGTACAACAAAAGGACACGGCAATCGCTAAACAACAACGCCGCGCCATGGCCCAGCTGCTCGAGCAAGGCAAAGATGAATCCGCCCGCATCCGCGTCGAAAATATTATCCGTAGCGACCTGACCACCGAACTACTCGAGATCCTCGAGCTATACTGCGAACTGCTGCTCGCACGAGCCGGTTTGTTGGAAGCCAAAGAGTGTGATGCAGGACTTGAAGAGGCGGTGAAAAGTATCATCTTTGCGGCCCCGAGGACAGACGTCAAGGAGTTGCACAACGTCAGGGCCCTGTTGGCTGAGAAGTTCGGCAAGGACTTTGTGCTGGATGCGAGCGAGAACAAAGATGACAAGGTTGCGAAGCGCGTGCTAGATCGCCTGAGGGTCGAGCCACCAAAACCAGACTTAGTCGAGGCGTATCTATCCACCATCGCCGATGCCTACAACATCGATTGGCCCAAGGGTCGTCTAGCGGCAAGAGAAGCGGCCGCCAACCAGGATGGCGACGACGACGATGATGACAACCCTAGTGGTGGACAGAAGGTGCCGGCTCTGGAAGCACCAGAAGGTACAGAACCGTTGGTCGCCGCTACTCCTCCACGCAACCTGGGCCCCAAAAGTCCTGTCAGTGTGGTGCCGCCGAGTCCATCAACCGACAACGTCTCTCCTCGAATCAGGTTACCAGGACCGCCAGACCTCAAACCTTCGGCTAAGATGGTAAAGGCAAACAAGCCAGACACAACAGGTCCTGGAGGCAAGATTCCAGATGTGAATGAGCTGGCAGCGCGGTTCGCTCAGCTGAAGAGGTAGCGCCCTTAATGCTTCTCAATCTAGAGTTTGGAGGATATGATTCAGTTGAGGCTTGGTCTACTAATATTATCTCTTGCCTGGGCATAGTCTAGGCTTGCGTCCACGACTTTGTATGCCCGCTTCAATATGGGGAGATAGTAGATGCTGGTCCATGAGGCGCAGATTCAAATGACGGTGGTTATAGACACTGTTAAGGACTACGTTGATTGTATAAATGGATCCGAGATCAGCTACGTCTAGAGCCATAAGAACGTTACGGTTATGTAGCTTGGACCTTGATATCACGATGCATATACAAGTACGGAAGATGACATGAGTATCAAATCTTGAGCCTGATTTGAACAAAGCAAAAGAGGCCGAGAAGTGCAGATGACTCGACTGACACGTCCAAGAAAGAAACTTTGACCGCGCCAGTGTTATGTGTATTGTATCGTCTAGACATGTATGCTTGGTAATTCACAGTACTACAGTACGCATGTTGCCAAAAGAGAACAATGGAAAGAAAAGGTTAAAAAGGAGGCAACTTTTGATCGGCTGATGAAGGCATACAAGACTTTGATAAGATCCGAGAACATTCATACGAGGACGGAAAACTGAATTACAGATAGAGGTCAGCAGACATAGGAATCTTGTTGTAAACCTGAATGTTTTGTCTGAAGTCAGCTTCTTGCCTTTTCATGTATTGCTCGGTGCCATAGTATCTAGACCTGGAAAGTTCAAGAGATCTTGCGGTAAAGAAAGATCACCTCCCATAAAGTAATCGAAATCGAACAAAGACGTGTCTCCGAAGTCCATCATTGTTGATTGTTGTTGCTCGCTCTCAATTGTTGAGCCAGACGAAGCGCCCAGTCTTAATGGATCTGTTGGATCTTCAGAAAGTCAGTGTTGGTCAAATTTCACAGATCAATGTGTGAAGGAATACCTAGGGCGCTGTTTTTTAGGGTCTGCATCTGCTTTCTGAAGTGCAGATCAGTCTCTTCTCTCCACCAGAGAATGGCATCTACGACATGGCTGCCATTAAGTCGACTCCTTGCTCTTAGCTCCAACATATCGCTTCCATCTGCTTTCTTGAAAGCCCTCGGACTGTTCCAGAGTGTTGTAAGACATGTATATGACTTAGAACACATGTCATTGTTGTCAACGGAATAGCTTTTCAAGAGGCCAATAGCAGCGAAGAGCGACGATTTTGCTTCCTCGCTTTCTCCCGAGAGGAAAGGGACGGATGATTTGAGAATGCGGAGGAGTGCGTAGGAGGCAAAGAGGAGACCGTTCACAACGTAGCTTGGTATCGACACAGGATTCGGCACACCGAGTGTGAGTTTCTCTACCCTAGCGATGACCTGACGGGCAACTTGCTGAATCTTGTCGAAGCTAGTAGCATACGATGTCTTATCTTGCTTCAGAAAGTAGAAACTTCGGATGTAAAGCTGGGCGATGTTGCATTCGAGTCGGTCCGAGTCTAGTAAACGTCAGTACATGCACTTCATGATAGAGCCTCAGCTAGCCCATGGAGCGTTGGTAGAGACGTGAAGATTCGGAGTCTTTGCCCAGCCCTCCCATGTGCTAAACTATGTAGACTGTATCACTGCAGAAATGTACGATGCTTTTCAAGAATTGGCAGCATCCACAGGACTAGGTAAAATCACTGGCTCGTTGGATACATGTCTGCTTCCGAAAGCAATCGCCCCTTGTTGTAAAGTGCTTTCTGGTCTATGCCATTGTGGAGGAAGGCTGAAGGCCATAGACTTTTAGTACATGATGTAAGGCACTTACCATCTGCAGCAGTGTACTCTAAATCCCTGATCTGAAGATCATACGTTCTGACAATGATTGATAGAGCGCGATCTTGATCTGGGGTCAAATGACGCATTCCATTTTCTGACACAGCAGAACCACATTGAACACAGAGATCTTGCCATTTGAGACGGAGCTTGAGCGCTGAGGATAATGTTTGTTGTCGAGTCTGGCTTTGACTCATCTCAGGAGAGATATCGAACGAAGTGCGCGCTAAGAACCCTTTGCTCATGCAAGTCCTAGACAAATCAGCAACATACAAAATCGGTAGCAGTGCTTGTAAGATCACCTCTGGTAGGTCAAAACGATATAGACCCATGTTTCTGTTCGACGAGCTATGCCTATGTCTGGAAGATTAGGCGTCGTGGCCCTGAAGAACTCATCAGAGCCAGCGGGAACATGTAGCCCACTTCTTTGCGCCAGATGCAGTAAGATACCAGCAAAGACATAGTTGATCTCTTGCTGATTGGTTTCGACGGCGTCGGGAAGAGGCCATGTGACTAGTAATAAGAACGCCTGAACACGCTGCAAGGGTGACCCAGTGGTAATCACAGATGACAGCGCCAAGTTAGTGATACCTCTTGCAAGTGCGCTCAGAAGAGTTGGATTCTGCGAGTAGCTTCTGCAAGCAGTTCCAATGATGATCCAGAATAGTACAGGTGATTGATTGTAACACGCATCAGGTGAAAGCCTGGAGTCGAGGACGGGTAGGTACGGTGAATATTCTCGAAAGTACAATTCAAATATGCCATTGATGTCATTGGCGATAACGTTTACTCCGTCCAAGGTTCGAGAAGTTGTCGTTAGTGCTTGACCATCCAAGGTTGCAGTTCTAGCCGCATGAGCAGGAGTGGCAAGAGATAACGAGCCAAGACTTTGGGAAGGGGATGCTGCACTGGACACACGGTAGTATCTCGCTGTTGAAGCTTCAGGATGAGAATGTATATTAGAGTGGTCGTGGCGCTCTGCTTGCACGGGCTCGGTGACGCCTGATCGATAGTCTTCTGTCATAAGCCGCTTGCGTAAAGTGTCTGTCTCTTTCTCAAGCTCTGACAATCTCCTTTAGAGACATAAGCGAGGTGTTTAGTGTTATGTGCGTGCTCACATACTGGCGTTTGTTCTCTCTCTTGAAGGGATCGGAAATCGTGCATTGCAACCCGACTCGTTTACATCGTGAACAAGCATCACCTGGGTTCAGATATGCATCGCATTTAGCCTGTCGCGATTCATAAGCACAGAACGCATCTTTTATTTTCGCTTGATAATGATAGAACGAACCTTCTGTTGCCTACATTCGGTGCATGCCTTCTTCTTGTTCATGACTATCAGTGGCGGACTTAACAGCCATCAGCAAATATGTCTTTTTGTGGCAGAGTCATCGCACATACTACGTTAATGACTCCTATATACGGTCTAGATTAACTTGACAACAGAATGCTTCAGGCGCACCACGTCGAGCATTGGCGGTAATGGCAAATCTGTGGTTGGCTCGCACTCTTCGCTTCGAAGTCTTTTCCCAACCACAATCGATGGCCAGATGCGAGCGTAGCGAACGCCGGATCTAGCAGAGAGAAGTTAATCTTCACAAAACACAGTGGGTCACCATGTCTTGTTAGAGATGGGCGCGAGTGGACGTTCTCCTGGCTGAAACACACTTCCGGGTACGGGCCGTGATGCCAAGGCTTGGCATCCGCCGCTGTTTCTCCACTCCAGTTCCTCCAAACATCTTTCTTCGCGCTGTCCTGCATCATGTCCATCGATCGCGGTATGATCAACCGTGTATGCGCCCTGAGCGTGATCTCCTAATCTCGCTTCGAGAACCATGACAAACATACAGGTCCTGCGCTGTACCATGCATCGCAACTCGACACAAATGCCCTTCGTGGTTGCTCATGTGGCCTGCCTGCAGAGAGCTAACCACGAAAGGCAACAATATTTCGAGGATATACATGAATTAGCTTCGCTACGCTCTCTAGCCTAGATGCACTCATGAGGACGTTGCTTGGCTCAAGTGAACTGCTATTGCTGAAGCTTTTACACGAAACAGACCACATTCTGCCGCTTCGCTTACAGTATAACCGAACCATCCTGAAACAGAGCATCCCAGTTTATAATCCCCACCCAGCTGTGGGTACTCAGAGCAGGTCAAGTATATAAGTTTCCTTCTCGCAAGTTGTTTGTTCCTCCCAAGCATTCAAGCCTCTTCGCTCATTCACTTTCACTCTGGTCGCTGGTCGTCCTTCAATTACCAACCAAAAGTCACTCTTTCAAACACCTTTCGTTCTTCAAGAAGACCCCAGCGGTATACACATCAAATCCACCAAGATGCGTTCCTTTGCTACTATTATGGCTGCCGCCGCTCTGGCCCAGACCGCAATGGCCCACTACCGCTTCACTTCGCTCATTGTTGGCGACGAGGTCACCAAGGAGTACGAGTACGTTCGCCAGAACAGCAACATGAACTCTCCCGTCACCGATGTCACCTCCAAGGACCTCGTTTGCAACGCTGGTGGCCTCGACACCGGTGCCCAGACCAAGACCTACAAGGTTGCCCCTGGTGACACTGTTGGTTTCGCTCTCGACACCCCTATCCAGCACCCTGGCCCCCTCAACGTCTACATGTCCAAGGCCGATGGCGATGCTTCTGAATATGACGGCTCCGGTAACTGGTTCAAGATCTTCACCATGGGTGCCAACAAGCCCGGCGACAACGGTCTTACCTTCAAGGCCGACCACCTCAGCAAGGTTACATTTGACCTCCCCAAGGACACCCCTGCTGGACAATACCTCCTCCGTGTTGAGCACATCGGTCTTCACAGTGCCTCTTCCTTCGGCGGTGCCCAGTTCTACATCTCTTGCGCTCAGATCGAGGTTTCTGGCAGCTCTACCGCCAAGCCTTCGCCTACTGTCAAGATCCCTGGTGTCTACACTGGTCACGAAGACAGCCTTGAGTTGAGCATCTACTACCCCATCCCCGAGAACTACCAGCCCCCCGGCCCTGCCGTTTGGCCCAGCAACGGCTCATCTGATTCTGCACCCGCCTCTTCTGCTGCTGCCGCTGCTCCCGCTTCTAGCTCCAGCGCTTCAGCCAAGGTCCCCGCCACCACCGCTTCGTCTGCCGACCCTACTACCATGGCTACTGTTGTCAAGCCCAGCACCGCTGCTTCCACTGCAACTGGCTCTGTTGGCGGCTCCACCAGCGGCACCTCTAAGAGATACCAGCAGTGTGGCGGCAAGGGCTACACAGGAGCCACAGAATGCGAGTCCGGCACCACCTGCAAGTTTTCCAACGACTACTACTCTCAGTGCCTCTAAATATAGCTGCCTGAGCACGTATAGTTGGACAAAACAACATATTGGAGTGGTATAGTCGAAGTTTCTTTCTTGGATGTATCCGTCGGGTCGTCTTCATCTTTTAACCTTATTTTGCCTTATCTGAATGGAATTCGAGCTTTGAATCCTTATATTTGTCTTCCGTGCTTGCCTGTCATCATCTCAGCCTTCGTCCCATGTGCTAGAAACAAAAGACCTTAATAGAGCTCTCTATGATAGCGCTCTGTTCTTCGACATGACCATGCATTTTGATGGACTCAGTCATCCTTACATCTTTGAGGGGTAAAGAGGATAGAGTGTGAAGGGCCTAAGCATATAGGGGCTATTCCCCGACTCTTTGCCCCACCCCTGAGTTAGTCACTCGCATGCAGCAGTAGAAATGCATGATACCACATAGTAGCAGAGTAAGATCTACTGAGATCTAGTGTGTTTTAGTGGCTCCCAACGGATAAATCTCTGTTCTTAGATTTCTTCATGTGATTCTATGGTCTAGGTAAACTTCTGCATCAAATTTAGACTGACTGCTACTACAGCGTCACACCAGAAGTGGCCCCTTTTCTTAGCTCTTTTTAACCACATGTGTCCAATGTAGCTGTAGGAATGCACGATACTAACGAACTCTAGGGTAAGTTCTAGGGTGAGTTCCACCGAGAGCTATCATCTTGATGGCCTCCAACGCACACACCTCTGGTATCAGACTCCTTCGTGCATTTCTCCAGCCTGTTTGACTCTTTTCATCAAGCTGGGAGCCAAAGCAAGGTCTCTTGCTACAAATTGTCGTGAAACGCAGCTCCGCATCCCTCACTTCTTACCATTTCTTTGCTCTAACTTGAGTTTCTCTGCAGCGCGCCACTTGGGTCCCCATCTCATGACTGCAAACAGACAAGGCGTTGCCAGAATCCAGAGAACAGCAACCGCAACGCTCGCCCACCCAATTCCGATAGCGTTCACTAAAGGTTGTGCGAAGGCTGTGAAAGCCGCACCCATTCCACATCTGGCCAGATTGTTTGCTGCGGCTGCTGTGCCTGGCTGGTGCAAGTTGATATCGACAATAAGGGTACCAAACACATTGAACGCTCCCGTGGTGAAATTGCCGACGAAGAACAACATGATCAGAGGGCCTGCTAAGGACGTCTTATAGTACAAGACCCAGCCATAGGTTATGGTGACAATGGCCGAGGCAAGAACCGCCGGAATGCCGATTTGTAGACGAGCCTTCTCGATGGGGAAGGCGTCGGACTCTCTGGCGTTGGGATTAGATTCGCCAGGCGGGTCGAGCTGACGTGCAAGACGTCTGTAATTGCGGTCTAGAAGTATACCAATGGAGAAGCGTGAGGCCATACATCCGACACCGAAGGGCAAGTAGCAGAGACCAATTTGCACAGTATTCAGGCCATAGTGCTGCGAGAGTTGGTCGGTCAGGGTGATGAGAACAATGTAGAAGCCGGCGTACAAAAAGGCTCCATAAAGCAGAATGAGGCCATCTTCTTTCTTGAAGAGTATGAGAAGGGATGAAATCGGGTTCGGCCTCTTGGTCGAACGCTGCAATGTGTCGGTTTGCTCAGCAACATCCTTCTTTCGTAAACATGACCACAACGTTCGGTTCCATCTTTGTGGTGGAACAGATCCGTTTCCAACGACAGCCCTGCAAGTTTCGGGAAGGAGACAGAGCGTTACCATCAACATTGCTCCAGAGAATATAGCCAAGAACCAAAAGATAGATGGCCAGCCAAGATAGGCATCCAGTAATCCACCAACCAAAGGACCTAAAGCAGGACCCATCATCATGGAAATTCCTGCATAAGCGACCCACTTGCCTCTTTCTGCTCTTGTTGAAACGTCGGCGACCACAGCTTGAGCTAGAGCGACCGTAGCTGCTGAGCCAGAGCTTTGTACACAACGAAGGACCAGTAGGGCAGGATATGACCTTTGACAGGCTAATGCGACATTGGCCGCAATTGAGACAGTAAGACAGCTGATATAGGCTGGTCTTCTGCCGTGAATATCAGACAAATTGCCGAAGAGGGTTGGACCAATGGCCTGAAAGATCTGGAGTATAGTGTTAATGTCTGGAGCTTCGCCAGTAAAAGCCGAGCGACTCACCAGGTAAGTAGTTACAGTCAGGTTGATGTCTGAGGTTGAGACATTCAAGTCCTTTGCAAGTGTGTTGATAGCTGGGAAGTATATGCTCCCTGATAGTGGAGACACCAGGCCAATGAACGATATGGTTAAGACGATGAGTTTCTTTTCCGTAAGAGTAAAAACCGAGAAGGCGGGCTCAGGATCTGTACCAGCAAGCACTGTACCGACTGTCTTTTCGGCATCGACATTTGGATTGTTTGTCGCGTCTTGGTGATTTTGATGTACCTGGGTAGTGGTCGAAGCCAAGGTTGCGTTTGGCTGCTGCATGGCGATACTGATATTCTACGACGTCAAGCGGTGTTTCCCCCTTGGTGAGCGACGACAATTGCAATCTGTGACTGGTGAGTAAACATTGTGCTCATGGACGGTGCAGAGCTGTGGTCATATAGGCAAAGGTAATGTATCGACCGGTTCAGGCCCGGTTCAGGCTTTGATACATCTGTATCACCATACTTCTGATTCGTCGATGAAGACGTCAGGAAATCATCTGTAGCGGTCAGTAAATCCTCCGATTCATACAGCCACAAGTTTTCAAAAGACAGGTATTTATCGGTGGTTGTTCGATTCTTGTTGAACCAGGCCTGATAAGAAGTATGAAGCTCAATATTTGGTGGAGTGATAAAGAAGATAAATTTTGCGAATAAGAACCAATCATTGCGCCGTGAACTTTCTTCCTGGGAAAATGAAAATGGTATCCCCGTATGACTACTAGATTACAAATGCAGAATTCTCTTCATGAATGCTTTTACAGCATCAAGCTGAGAGGGTTCTCGATGGCGGCCTTGAGCTCCTTCATGAACTCACCACCAACGGCACCGTCAACGACCTTGTGGTCGAACGAACCGGTAATGACGATCTGCTCGTCCCACTCAATGCCGTCCTCGTTCTCAGAGGGAATGGCAACCTTCTTGACAGCGCCGACAGCGATGATGCAGGCCTGGGGAGGGTTGATGACAGCGGTGAATCTGTCAATGGCAGCGTTCATGCCCATGTTGGAGATGGTGATGGTGCCGCCCTGGTACTCCTCGGGCTTGAGCTTACCGTCACGGGCACGCTTGCCGAGCTCCTTGATCTGGCTGGAGATGGACTCGAGACCGGTACCGTTGACGTTCTTGACAATGGGGGTCATGAGACCAACTGGGGTAGCGACAGCGACTGAAACGTCAACAGTGTTGTTTTGACGGATGAAGACGTTGCCGTTCTCCTCGCGCCAGCTGGAGTTGGCAGCGGGGACCTTGCGGGCAGCAGCGGCGAGAGCCTTGACGAGGAAGTCGTTGACGGAAAGCTTGTACTTGGCGTCGGCAGCCGAGTTCAGGGCCTGGCGGAGCTTCATGAGCTTGCTGACTGAGATGGACGAGGCAACAAAGTAGTGGGGGTTCTCGTTCATGGACTGGGTCAAGCGAGCGGCAATAGTCTTGCGCATGGACGAGGCAGGGACATCCTCGTAGCTAGCAACACCAGCAGGAGCGGCCGAGGCGGTGGCAGCGGACTTGAACTTCTCAATGTCCTCCTTGGTGATGCGACCACCGGGGCCAGAGCCCTTGACCTGGCTGATTGCAACACCCTTCTCGAGAGCGAGCTTCTGGGCAGCGGGGCTGAGCTTAGGCTGGCGCTCGAGAGCGGTCTGGAGGCGCTCACCAGTGGACTCGGACTCCTGCGCCTCGGGGGCGGAAGATGACTGGGCGGGGGCGGGAGCAGTGTTGGAAGAGTTGGATGGGGGCTCGGAAGCGTTGGCGGCCTCCTGTCCACTGCCCTCCTTGGCCTCCTTCTGACCACCAGCATCCTCGATGGTGAAGGACTCGAAGGCTGAGACATCGGTACCCTCCTCGGCCATGACAGCGATGGGCTGCGACAAAGTCAGTAAAGGGTGTTGCGAGGGCTGCATGAAGGTGTTGTGGTCTTACGTTTCCGACAGCGACATCCTTTGCGCCTGAGTCCTTGAGGACCTTCACCAAAACACCCTCCTCTTGGAACTCGAAATCCATCTGGGCCTTGTCGGTCTCGATCTCGACCAAGACATCACCGGGAGCCAGAGCATCACCGGCCTTCTTCTGCCAAGTACCAATGTTTCCGGCGGTCATGGTGGGTGACAGGGCGGGCATGCTGATGACGGTGTGAGGGGGGAAAGCTGGATTGACGAGTGGTCAGCGATTGTGATTGCAGCAGAAGAGAGAGAGATGCATGCATACACTTGGAGGCATAGTATCTGCTAAGGGCACCGAAGAGGGCGGGAGTTGCGACAGACTCTCTGGCCCTCAGCGACTGCAGACACAATCTTCCCGATGCGCGGGCAAGCAGAGCTGCGGCCGACATTGTGAGCGGTGTGTGGGTGGAGGGATATTGGGAGGAGGAGAGGAAGGAGAGATATTGGAGGACCAGGAATCTCTGCCACCGAGCACAACGAACGTCGAGATGTAAGAGGAGCGAGGAGGTGGTGTTTCTGAAGCTCAACAATTGCAAGGCCGGCCGACTCGTCGGACAAAATTCAAGCTTGGCAAGCCGATCCCGTAAGGGTCACATATCCGTCCCGATTCTATCCTACCCGACACCGAACATCAGATGTCGTCTACTGTGTATGCACCCGTACCACTAAATGTTTCACATACTAGACTGCAAGCTCTCCAGTTTGGGGTAAAATCTCGCTGCCACCTTCAGGAAGAGTGGCTGTGGTCCAACAAGCAGTTCAAAGACTGAGATTGTGCCTCCGGGAGTAGAGTCCAGCCGGCGGACGCCATGATAAGATTGGGCATGCCCATCCCGGGCGGCGCGTAGACCTGCAGCAGCTCAACAAACACGCCATCTCGCATGTTGGCATACTCGATGGTACAGAGCATCTGAGGCGCTGGTAGCTCGCACTTCAAACTGCAGGGCTCGAGTACCATCGGACAAACGATTTGTTAGTTCTCGAGAAAGTGGCCTATTCATAGTGCATTGGCTTGGCGCCATCTGGCGACGGGCCGAGCGTTGTAGTTACTCTCCCCCATAGTTGTGTTACTGTACATTGAGAGCTGTCCAGTCCAGTCGGTCCTACAAGTTGCGTTGCAGCACCTAACCACTATACGTCTCGAGTCAAGTAGCCAGTCACATGTCGCATTGCTGCATACCCATCTGAAAAAGCAGGCATGGCAGATACTGAGGCTCCTGCTCCTCAAAACATGGGGCCTGATGTCGCTCACGACAAGCAGCAACCAGACGGCCCGCCGCAACCCGACATGGACTCTAGCCAGGAACTGCACGATATTCCCCTAGACACAGCAGATACTCCCCCTACTCTCTCATACGAACCCTCGGATCCCATGCAGCAACAAGATGATGCAGACATTGACACATCGCATCCGGATGCCCTGCCTACAACTCAACCTTCGTTCCCGTCAGAGCATCCAGAGCAACCCATTGTACCTACTATCACCACCCCCCTGCCAGAATCTACTTCAACACCACAATCCGAAGATGCTCCCCATTCTGCCGTCGATCCCCGTCTCATCCAGCCTACTCGCCAACGTACCGACTCGCAGTCCACTACTGCCACCTCCCGCTCGACAACTCGTTCATCCATGGTCTTTGTCGTGAGTGCTTTGGAAAAAATCGCCGCCTCCAAGGATGCTCGTAAGGAGAAGCCTCTGGCAGACGCTACCCAGCGTGCATTGTCAACAATCAAGAGCCACGGAGATCCCACCCAGACAGACCCTGAGATTCTGTTCGCGCCCCTGCAATTGGCTAGCCGAGCAAATACCGTCGCCATTGTTACCACCGCTCTGGACTGTATCGGCAAACTCATCAGTTACTCCTACTTTTCTGTTCCTACAGACCCGAACCATGAGAACCAGCAACCTCTGCCACTCATTGAGCGTGCCATCGACACCATATGCGACTGCTTCCAAGGCGAGACCACCCCTGCCGAGGTGCAAATGCAAATCCTCAAATCTTTGTTGGCTGCCATTCTCAACGACAAGATCGTCGTCCATGGTGCAGGCCTGCTTAAGAGTGTTCGTCAAACATACAACATCTTTCTGCTGTCCAAGAATAGTTCCAACCAACAAATCGCTCAAGGCACCTTGACACAAATGGTTGGAACAGTCTTTGAGAGGGTAAAAGCACGGATTGCTGGACGTGCTGCTAGGGCTGAATCCTCCAAGTCCCCCCATGCCAACGATGCCGCTGAGGCCGTTGAGTCGCCCTCAGCTGGTGCAGAGGATGGGTTACCACGGGCTTCCACTGACTTGCAAGAAGAGGAGGAAGAAGAAGATATTGACACGACCAGAATGACTTTGCAGACATTCGAGACTAAGAAGAGTTTCGATGATGCTCGGATAGGTGACAATGCTCCTACTATGGTCACTCGCCTAAAGAACTCACGAATGCCTGCTCGGACCGCTTCTGGCAACGATGGCGTTCCCGCCATCACTGTACAGCCAGATGGCTCTGACATTACTGAGGAAGACGAGGAAGACGAAATTTTCATCAAAGACGCCTTCCTAGTATTCCGTGCAATGTGCAAGCTCAGTACAAAAACGCTTCGTGTCGAGGAGACTGTTGATTTGAGATCTCAGGGCATGCGTTCCAAGCTGCTATCCCTCCACATCATTCAGACTACCATCTTCAATCACCATGCCGTCTTCACTTCACCATTTGCGACTATTCGCAGTAGCTCCAATAACGATCCAACGAGCTTCACACAGGCAATTAAACAATATATCTGCCTTAGTTTGAGTCGCAATGGAGCTAGCTCTGTGAACAAAGTGTTCGAAATCAGTTGCGAAATCTTTTGGCTTATGATCCGCTACTTACGTGTTACGCTTAAAAGGGAAATCGAGGTTTTCCTCAAGGAGATCTATCTCGCGATCTTGGACAAGAGGACGGCGCCTGCATTCCAGAAACAATGCATCATCACAGTCTTGACCAGACTGGCTTCAGATCCGAGGGCACTGGTTGAACTCTATCTCAACTATGATTGCGACCGAGCAGCACTTGACAACTTTTACCAACGTATCATCGAACACCTTTCCAGGATTGCCAGTTCGCCTGTGCAGGTCACGGCGCAGCAGGAATTGCTATACATTGAGCAGCAATCAAAGCATGGCAACGCTATGTCAGAGTGGTTGGCCCAAAGCACTCTGCCTCCATCTTTATCCACCTCCACCATCGCTAGTGTTCCAGATGTTAACCAAGACATACCTGCAGAATACGTCATGAAGCAGCATTCTCTTGAGTGTCTAGTAGAGACGCTGCGTTCTATGGTCAACTGGTCTCAGCAAGGACTCAACGATGTTGCTGCATCACTCTCAAACCCTGAATCGCGCAATTCAATCGAAGACTTCAGAGATTCGATCGACGCTCGTGAAAATGGTGTCGCTCAATCGCCTGTCGTGCCGAGCGTGGAGACTTCTGCGAATGCAGTGGCTGGTACTCCCCTTGCTGAGGATGACCCTGCCGAGCTTGAGCGAGTCAAACAACACAAGACTGCGCTTAACAATGCCATCAAACAGTTCAACTTTAAACCTAAGAAGGGTATCAAGGTTCTGGTCGCTGGTGGCTTCATTCCCTCGGATTCACCTCAAGATATCGCTCGATTCCTCATCACCAATGACAGATTAGACAAGAAAGCTCTGGGTGAATTCCTTGGAGAAGGTGAACCAGAGAACATTGCCATCATGCATGCTTTCGTGGATAGTATGAATTTCACGAAGACACGATTTGTCGATGCTCTTCGAAACTTCCTGCAAAGTTTCCGTCTTCCAGGAGAGGCGCAGAAGATTGATCGTTTGATGTTGAAATTCGCCGAAAGATACACTGGAGGCAACCCTAATGCGTTTGCGAATGCCGATACTGCCTATGTGCTAGCATATTCAGTCGTTATGCTCAACACTGATCAGCACAGTGCACAAGTCAAGGTTCGCATGACTCCTGAAGATTTTATCAAAAACAATCGTGGCATCAACGATGGCCAGAGTCTGCCGGATGACTACCTCAAGTCTATCTTCGAGGAAATCGCCCAAAATGAAATTGTCTTAGATACTGAGCGGGAGAACGCTGCCAAACTAGGCATGTTGCCGCAGGGCACCGCCGGTAGTTTAGCTGCAAACATCGGTCAAGCGGTTGCCAACTTTGGTCGTGATCTGCAAAGAGAGGCGTATGCTCAAGCCTCGGATCAAATGGCTACTAAGACGGAACAACTTTTCAAAAATCTCATGAAAGCTCAGCGTCGTGGAGCTGCCAAGTCATCTTTGGTCAGATTCATTCCTGCATCCTCGTTCAAACATGTCGGCCCAATGTTTGAAGTGACCTGGATGTCTTTCCTGACCGCACTTTCCGGCGGAACTCAAGAGACAAACAACATTGAGAGGATCAAGCTCTGTATGGAAGGCCAAAAGTTGGCTATTCGGATTTGCTGTTTGTTCGACCTCACGGATCCCCGACAGGCTTTCATCGCTTCCCTCGCTCGCTTTACAAACCTTTACAACATTGGGGAGATGAAGGCCAAGAACATCGAGGCTCTTAAAGCCGTTCTCGATGTTGCACAAAACGAAGGTAACCTACTTAAGGAATCATGGCGAGAAATCCTTACGTGCATAAGTCAACTCGACAGATTCCAGCTCATCTCCACTGGTGTGAGCGAAGGCGACATTCCCGATATGTTGAGAACACACTCTTCTATGAGCACACCTAACCGCAAATCTCTTGGTGTTCCTCCTCGTCACCGCAACAGAAACTCTGTCAGTGGCATAGTCTATCAACCAGATATTGCCGAGGAGAGTAGATCTGCCGATATGGTTCGCAGCGTTGATCGTATCTTTACTAACACCGCCAATTTGTCTGGGGATGCCATTGTTCACTTTGTCACGGCCCTTACACAAGTCAGCTGGCAGGAGATCCAGTCGTCTGGCAATAGCGAATCTCCCAGAACTTACAGTCTGCAGAAGCTCGTTGAGATCAGTGGCTACAACATGACCCGTGTTCGTTTCGAGTGGACGAGCATTTGGCAAGTGCTAGGTGAACACTTCATCCAAGTCGGCTGCCACAATAACACGAACGTTGTTTACTTTGCTCTCAACTCACTGAGACAACTGTCAATGCGTTTCATGGAGATTGAAGAACTGCCTGGTTTCAAATTCCAGAAAGATTTCTTGAAGCCGTTCGAACACATTCTGAGCAACGCTACGCAAGTCCCTGTCAAAGACATGGTCTTGCGCTGTCTGATTCAGATGATCCAAGCTAGAGGAGACAACATTCGCTCAGGATGGAAGACTATGTTCGGTGTTTTCACTGTCGCGGCTCGTGAGCCTTATGGTATGTGTTTAGCGTTCAGCGCAACTGCTTTTTCTAACGGTTTCCAGAATCGATTGTGAATCTCGCCTACGACAATGTCACGCAGGTCTACAACGACCGCTTCGCTGTGGTTATTACCCAGGGTGCATTTGCTGACCTTATCGTCTGCTTGACCGAGTTCTCCAAGAACCACAAGTTCCAGAAAAAGTCTCTGCAAGCCATTGAGATGCTCAAGTCTTCCGTTTCAAAGATGCTTCGTACACCTGAGTGTCCACTCAGTGTTAAAGCCAGCACGGTCAAAGATGCTCCTACAGCAGAGGGTATGCCTAAACAACCTACCAGACAGACTCAAGAAGAGCAATTCTGGTTCCCTGTTCTGTTTGCCTTCCATGATGTGTTGATGACTGGCGATGATCTCGAAGTCCGATCCAGGTATGTTCGCTTCGTCTTTACGGCTAGTCCGCGGACGCTAACAGTCTAGGGCGCTCAATTACTTGTTCGAGACATTGACAAGATATGGTGGTGACTTCCCTCGCGAATTCTGGGACACTCTATGGCGCCAGCTGCTGTACCCTATCTTCATGGTTCTAAAATCAAAGTCAGAGATGTCAAAAGCTCTCAACCACGAAGAGCTTTCGGTATGGCTATCGACAACCATGATACAAGCGCTCCGCAACATGATCAGTCTTTTCACACATTTCTTCGATTCTCTCGAGTACATGCTTGATAGATTCCTGGACCTTTTGGCACTTTGCATCTGTCAAGAGAACGACACTCTGGCCCGGATCGGCAGCAACTGCTTGCAACAACTTATTCTTCAAAACGTCCACAAGTTCACTCCTGAACATTGGGAAAAAGTTGTTGGCGCTTTCGTCGACTTGTTCGCACGAACCGAAGCGACAGCTCTCTTCTCTGCAGCAACTTCTTCCTCATACAGGAAAGACTCCAGTGCCTCAAACGGCTCCAAGGCTGCTCCAGCACCGATGGACGGCCTTTCGATGACCGAGACTCCTTCTGCAGATCCAGCATCTATACCATCAGAGAATCCTTTGAGCATGAACGGTGAAGAGCACACTCCAAGTGAGGGATCGCCCAGACGTCCCCGGGGCAACACCACGGCTACTATGCAATCCGACCGAAGTTTGTCTCCTTCAAAGCAAGCACAGATCGGCGATGGTAACGAGCTCGAGTCTTTCAATAACACATCGCAAACACCCAATGCGCCGGTTGTTGTCACTGCAGCACGCCGCCGTTTCTTCAATCAGATCATCACCAAGTGTGTCTTACAACTGCTGATGATTGACACGGTCAGCGAGTTGTTCTCCAACGACTCTGTGTACGCTGCCATTCCATCTCATCTGTTGCTGCGCTTGATGGCACTGCTCAAGAAGTCTTACCACTTCGCCAAACGCTTCAACGAGGATCGCGAGTTGCGTACAAAGTTATTCAGAGAAGGTTTCATGCGTCAGCCCCCAAATCTGCTCAAGCAGGAGTCTGGATCAGCATCCGTTTACGTTAGTATCCTTCTGCGTATGTTCTCAGATGAAGGCGAAGAGCGGAAAGCATCACGCACCGAGACGGAGCAGGCACTCATCCCTCTCTGCGCCGACATTGTAAGCTCTTATATTGAGCTTGATGAGGATACACAACAACGCAACATCATGACGTGGCGACCTGTTGTGGTTGATGTGCTTGAAGGATACACAGCGTTCCACGCCGATGACTTTGAACGTCACGCCACCACTTTCACACCGCTTGCCGTTGGCCTCATGAATCGTGATATGGGTCACGAGCTTCAGCGAGCAGTGCAAGGACTTTGGGCTCGCGTTACCGAGATCAAGTTTGGTGTGAAGACTTTTGCTCATACTGGCAAGACGATATCGGGATTGACTAGCCCCACTAGACCGTCGATGTTCAGTGGGCGTCGTTCGAGCAGAGGAAGTCATTAGATGTGGGAATGTTGTCTGATCAGCTTTGGGACTTGTAGGATATGTATACAGGCGTTGCGGAGTGATTGGCGCCGTCCTGTAGTGATACACCTTGCTTGATGACAGGCACTTAGAGAAGATCCAAAAGTAGACTTGTATATCATCAGGAAATTTTGCATGCCAGGTCATTTTCCGACCAGGAATATCTCGACTACTTTCTACATATCTGGCAAATCTTCAATTGAAGAAGTCACTACGCCACCAACGACGACGATCCAAGTTCTAGTGAGACCGAAGACAGCAAGCAGCGCGAACGCAGATGCGCTTATTCCACAGCTATCGATTGATCGAGAGAGAGAGAGAGAGGTGTGTTCTGCTGAGTCATAATATCAGCTCCACCTTCCCTTCTCGTATGCTGAGGTACCTGATAGGTGGCTATGGGATGTACCCAATGAGAGGCGCCGATCAATAGGCTCTCCTTGGTTGTATCTCTGATTGCGAAGCATTTGTGTCATTTCATAGTTCACAAGTCGCTCTATACCATTGGGGAAGTGAGTGAGAAAGTGAGGGTAATGACATGTGTAATGAGACTTACTTGAAGCAACTTGAAAAAGTTCAGAGCGTCACTCTCACTTTCAGTCAGGAGGAAGGCGCGTTCAACTTCTAGGCTGCAATACCTACCCTTTTCGACTTTTTGATGAACGCGACTTTCAGACACCATCCATGCCTGCTTCGCTCTCCTTCTTCGCACTTCCAACATCGCACAATTTCCTGACTCCAATCATCTCCAGACATCATGTCTCGTTCGACCCGCAGCTCGGCCGCTGCTCCCAAAGTATGTACAGTATGCAATATCACACTCTCGCATCCGCAGGACTAATGCAGTAGAAGAACAAGGCGACGCCAGTCAAGAAAGCCATCAAGAAAGATCCGGAGCCAGCCGACGACTCCAGCATCGATGCTGAACCCAACGAAGATTTCAAGGATACTTTGAAGACCAAGAGCGACCGTATGGTCCGAAAGATCCAATGCACAATTCCTGGTGGCACTTCTGCAGTCGCGAGTCTCTCAAGTCAACATGTCTACAAGTACACTCTTCTGACAATCAATGCAGCGCGACAAGAATAACAAGAATTTCACTCAAACCATCAAACTCAGTTCGAAAAAGCCCTTCTCCTTGGAACCTGTCCTGATGACCAAAGGTCCTTACGCTGGCCGTCATATTCTTGTCATGCAACCTGAGCCTGATGAGAACGAAAAATTCCCATTCCTCGATCTGCCTGCCGAGATCCGCAACATGATCTACTCCCTAGTCCTTGAGCGTCCCGGCTGTACTATTCGACTTTCTGGCAAGCACACTGGCGTCATCGGCACCGACTGGTATGGCAACAGTGGATATATTTCGAAAGACACCGAGCCTTACAGCACCAGTCTGATGAGAGTCAACAAGCAAATCAGTGTCGAATCGTCGCCATATCTGTTCAGCCGTCACACCTTTGAGTTTCCAGACTCTACCATGCTACAAAGGTTCCTGGAGTACCTTGGCCCAGAGCGTGTCAAGTCGCTGGTGTCTATTTCAGTCTCTCAAACCTACAGAGTCTCTGTCAGGGAAGCATATCAGCTGCTGTCTCCCGCAGTGTCGCTGGCCAAGCTCGAGATCAAGTGCTACAGGTACGGTCGCCGCGCTTGGTATGATTGGCCTTCTATTCTATTGCCACTGCTCCAGTCTCTATGTTCGGAAGGTGGCAAAAGCCGCGAGGAGGCCTTTGGCATCATTACTATGCCAGGTGCAGTTGGCGGACATTGTACCAAGCATGGCGCATTCTGGTATACCGTCAATGAAAAGTGCGACAAGGAGATGAAGGCCTATGATGACTACTACAAGAAGCTACACGACAGTATGCACAAGGCTATGGACAAGGCTGAGGCGAAGAAGGAGGCCATCAAGAAGGGCTTACCAATCAAGACTAGAGCAGGGCGCAGAACAAAGGCAGTCGACTATACAGGTATGTGCAGCGACGAGTAAGCGGTTAGTGAGCGAGTGGCCACTCAGTGGCAACGACTGCCAATCACGACAGATTCATGCATTGTTATAGCAACAGATATTGCTCGAGCCAGCATGGAGATAGCTTTCAATCACATGATTAGCTTTAAATTGCATGCCTTGTACTTGCTTCTCCCTCTTCCCATGTGCTGAGTTGAGGTATCTCTAAAAATACACAGTACTTTGTTGAGCCAAGGCGTATCCATTGAGAGCTACTGGGTTGACGGCTCTCACTGGACTGAGCTCTGACTTCAACACTACTGTGCAGTTCCATAGCTACTATATCGCCACATGTTGCTGTCGGGGATTACAAATGTGATACTGTAGCCCCTCATGGTCTCTCCTGATGCTGAACCGCAGGGCTGGGTAGCTATTAGAATGCACAGTAGTTTTGAGAGACGAGATGGTATCCAGTGAGAGTCACTCTCCCTAGCTACATTTGTGATATAGAAGACGATTGTGCTTTTAGTAGACATTGTACTATTATCGCTCTATGCTGTTTTGAGGAGGTAGTGGTTGTGGGTAATAAGGAAATGGGATGAGAGTGCAAATAATGAACATGCTTTCATGGATTAATGGTTCTGTAAGTTAACTTCTAACTAGTCATTTGTTTTCGTACTGTTGTTGTTGTAGTGCAACCGAAAAAAAAAACATAACAAGGGAAAAGGAAAAACACCCATGCACGCCCTCTCCTCCAGGTCATACCATACCAATCATTGTCGTCAAATGCAAAAACATCAGAAAGAAGGTGCAATACTAACGTAACAGGCAGGGTCTAGTGTTCTTGTCTTGTTTGGTTGTTCAATTCATTTCGTATTGTTGCGTGTAAAAAGCCCCGAGATCCTCTTCATAAGTCTCTTGGATGGGGTAGAGGGAGAGGAAGTGGTACCAGTGCCGCCATCAATCTATGCGTCTTGCATCTTGGCGTCCTTCTTTTCCTGCTCCTCACGCTGAGCGGCCATCTTGGCTGCTGCGGCTGCGGCGGCGGCCTGCTCTTGCTGGGCCTGCTGAACGGCTTCTTGCTCGGCGCGCTTCTTTGCGGCGGCCTCCTCCTGGGCCTTGAGGGCGGCTTGACGCTCCTCCTCGAACTTATCAAGGTAGCGCTGGGCGATGGGGCCACCGATAGCACGGATCTCGTCAATCTTGGATTGGTAGACGGCCTTGGTGGCGTCGTCACCCTCATCGTAGAGCCAGTCCTAAAGGTAACAAATCAGTATGTGGATTGGTATTATTATTGGTGTGATCGGTGCTTACCTCGCTAGCCTCAAGCTTCTCCTTCAGCTTGGTCTTCTCCTCCTCGCTGGAGAACTCGGCGTACTCCTCATCGATCTTTGCACGCATTTCGTAGATGTAGGCCTCGAGCTCGTTCTTCTTGTCCTCGGTGTCGGCGACAAGCTTGTCCTCCATGATCATGCTGTGCTCCTTCTCGGAGAAG